>PVIJ01010478.1:0-60031 GCA_004024925.1 Scalopus aquaticus
AAATAAAAATGTTTTTCTTTTAATCTTAAAAATGGTCTTCAATTGACATATTACAAAATAAAATATTCTCTAAAAAGCCATAACCCTCATCTAATCATGAGGAATACATCAGACAAAATTCCGAGAGGATCCCACGATATGCCTGACCAGTACTGCCCAAACTGTCGCAGTGATCAAAAACAAGAAATATTTAGAACTGTCAAAGCCAAGAGGAGCTTAAGGACACATGACAACCAAAGGTAATGAGAAGTCCAGCTGGGATCCTGGGACAGGAATAGGACATGCAGTCAAAACTAAAGAAATCTGAATAAATTGTGAACTTGGTAAAGTATCCAGTGTTAGTTTACAAGTTGTAACAAATGTATAATAACTAATGTAAAATGTCAATAAAAGGAAATTTGGGGGGTAGATGGTTATATGGAAATTCTGTATTATCAATTTTCTGTATATCAAACTGTTCTAAAAAATAAAACCTATTACTACAGAAATAAAAGTATGTAATTGCTGTTGAAATTAAAAATTTGTCAGAATAATAAGTTAAACAAATTTACATTTCAAACATAAGAGTAATGTTTTAAGGGTGTAGGAGTAATGTTAGCTTATTTTATAAGTAAACCAGTGTTAGTCTAGGAAAAACAAACCCACATATAATAAAATGTATGCATTTATTACACTTAATATGAATAAATAAAAGACTTAACTTTTTATTAAATCAGAATTAAACTAGTTTATCAAATGTTTACATTTGAATTTTAAAATATTTCTGAGTTTTTTAAGAATAAATATTTTTTAGAATTAAAATAATTATAAATCTACCACACTTAAAGTGCTAGAAATTCAATCTCTCCAACACAAACAGAACAGAGTGCCCTTGAGATTTTTATGATTTATAGATGCCCTCCTGTGATGGAAAACATTTCAGATTTAGACACTTAGGTAAAACAAACTCCTTTTTGAATAACTGATACATACAATCTTATAGCTCTTCAGATAGACAACTTGAGCCACAGGTCAAAGAGTAAACAGCAAAAAAAGCCTCACAGGTCTGAAGAAAAAGAACTACAACATTCTTAATTTTAGCTCCATAAAGACATAAAGCTCCAAAATCCGTAAAGACAGATAAAAAGAGAACAAACCAGATTATCTGTCATCTCTCACCCAACAGAGTCTAGATTTCTACTGTCCACTTACAGAGATCACTGAATGGTCAGAGCATAACCCAAATTCAGTCATTGCTGGGGTGGGGGGGTAGTGGAGGGGGCTAGCATGTAAGTGACACAAGCCAAATCCCAGAGCAGTTGTTGGTAGGGCCAGGCTAGAGAGAATTCAAGTTTTGTTGCCTCTGAGGATTTGCTAGGAGCCCAGGAAAGAAGAGGTACACATCCCAGCTATGTACTTTACCTGGCCCAGTCATGTCCTCTAAGACTGTTTTAAGATCATACTTAAATGCAAAATCATAACTTTAGTACAAGTATCAATAATAACACTGCCAAACATAACTCAAAAAGTAATGAGGGTATCATTAGGATGTCATAAACAGTTCTGCTATTTTTTAATACCTAAATACCCAGCAATTCTCTGCATTCCTCTTCATCCCGATGCCCCCACTCTACTTGCTACCCTCCTTGCTTTATCTCTTGCCAGACAAGAAACCAGATTCTTGAGTGATCTTTCTGTATCTACCCTTATCACTTTGTATTCAGTACCCCACCATACCACCAGATGAGCTCTAAAAATGCAAGTCCATTCACGTCACTCCCCTTAACTGATCAGCCATTTTTGCCAGCCCCCCAGAAAAAAAATTCTTTAGGACGTCTACATATTTCCAAAGTGGGACCCCAAAACCTGAATTTTCAGCAGATTCCAAATGGTGCCCTTAACAAATCTGGGAATAGGATAAAGCCCAAGCCCCTTGTGAGGGTTACATAATCCTCTTGCAGTTGCCCTTGCTACTCTAGTTTCATTTTTTACCACTCAAATTACTTGAGATATTTGTTGCTGGGAATTTAGGTCAAGTTTAGACAACCTTGAGATCTTACATACAATGATTTGAGCATACCCTTCTGTTTCTTGTAACATTTGTTTGAAAATCATTGGTCTTTTCCACTCTCCTGCACAGTGCTTTGAAATCTTGTGTATTATTGGGTGAGTGGTGCCTATTACTATGTCCTATGCAAAGTATACATGCAAGCATTGTTGAAGTGGATTTTTTGGTAGACAGTTACTGATACTTTGTATTTCCCATTTCAGCTCCTGGTGGACCCATGTGGAGATGGGACCCCCAGATCCCATCCTGGGGGTCACAGAAGCCTTTAAGAGAGACACCAATAGCAAAAAGATGAATCTGGGAGTTGGTGCTTACCGGGATGATAATGGAAAGCCTTATGTGCTCCCTAGCGTCCGGAAGGTGAGCTTGCCATCCATCTCCTGGGATAATTGGGCTAAATAACCTGAAGGGAGCGCCCAGAGCATGCCAGAGTGTGTTTGGAGACCTGGGTTCTAACTCTGGCACTGTTGGGTTGCAACCTCAAGAATGTCCCCAGGTGAAATCTGCACTGAAACCAGCCCCCCTACACAGGGGGTGGAAGAGACCCAAGAGGCAGGCCACTCCAGATTGGTCAGTAGCGGTTTTTACTCAGGAAGCTCTGTCTTGAGTGGCTGCAAGACAAGAGTTCCTGCATGTGCCCCACCCAGCCCCCTGACAGACATTTAAGTAGAGGCTTTAACTGTCCTCAGCCACATGCCATCCACCTTTTCTCAAGACTGTATCCTTGGCACCGCTCTGACAGGCCGCGAAGCAAGGCTATAAGGTGCATTTCATAGGGAGGGACTAAAAAGCCTACATCTGCCTGGGTTCTGCTGGCTGATCAAAAGGCAAGTCAGTTCTCTTGCTGCCCCTTCTCCAGCAGACACAAACTGCTTGACTCACTTAGGTTTTCTAGGCTGTAGTCTCCTTGATTGTAAAAATGAGAAGTAGAACTAACTACATGCATGGTCTTTTCCAGATTGTACTTCTGTGATTACCCATCAGACAGGCACAGTGTCATGTTTAATCCTGAGATGCACAGGAGGAGTAGAACTTCTCACTGGCTCATGGATGCTTTCCAAGAAAGCTATTTCATGTTAAATGGTAACCCAGAGACACTGTGTACCCTCCACAAAATACTATGATAAAAAATAAAAAATATTTCTATTCTGTGATATAAAATAGCAAGTGTCCTACTTTTCTGTTTCCTTGGACTAACTCTCAAATATAAAACAAGGCTTTACTTGCAAATTTTAACTTATAGACCATTAACTACTATTCAGGCTAATTCTGGAAAGGGAGAAGAAAGTAAATGGGTGCCTTTTTCCTTCTAGGCAGAGGCCCAGATTGCATCAAAAAATTTGGACAAAGAATACCTGCCTATTGCAGGACTGGCTGACTTTTGTAAGGCATCTGCAGAGCTTGCCCTGGGTGAGAACAACGAAGTGTTGAAAAGTGGCCGGGTAAGCAGAGCAGACTGGTGTCATACAGGGTCTGTTTATTTGTTTTTTCTTTTATCTATCTATCTATCTATCTATCTATCTATCTATCTATCTATCTATCTATCTTATGCATATAAGAACCAGGGTATAGGCGAGAGGTGCGGGGAGATGAGAGAATTCACCAGAGACAGAGTGGGAAGCAGAACAGGCAGATCGACTAAAAGTACACTGCTGAGGGGAGCAGCAGGCGAGGCAGGAGAGGTCTGCTGTGCCATGTAGTTCAGCTCCCTGGGCGGGGATCGAACTCATGCTGCATGCCTGGCAATAGCTTGATAGCACTGAGACTTTAACCCATTGTGCCACCAGCGAGGCCTTCAGGGTCTGTTTCTAAATTGAAAATCTTAAGCAAATTTGAAATTATAGAAATGATTGTTTTTGAGGTAGCTACACTATTGTTAATGTCTTCTGTAGATAGTAAATGGGGACAAATTAAGGAGTCTATAAAACACCAATTCTAAAGGGCCTCCCTGGTGGCGCAGCAGGTTGAGCACTGTGCTGTGGAGCTGTCGGCAGCCCGCGATGTGAGTTCGACGCCCGGCCGGGGAGAATCCCACATGGTGTGGCAGACCTCTCCTGCCTCACCCGCTGCTCCCCTCAGCAGTGTATTTCTGATCTGCCTGTTCTGCTCCCCACTCTGTCTCTTGTGAGCCCTCTCGCCGCACCACGCCTCTGGCCTGTACCCCAGCTTGTATGTATAAATAAATAAATCTTAAAAAAAATAAAAAGATACACAGTGTTTAAAAAAAAAACAAAACACCAATTCTAAAAATGTAGTAGTGATCCCGAAAATGTAGTCATAATTTGACTGACAGACCAGGCACTGCTTTTGCTGCTAGTCTCTGTGTGCTTATGTTGATTTTACTTTGAATATGCTTTGGAACTGCCATCCGTGCCAAGTTTTAGTTCTATAATTGGCTCCTGCCCTCATGTACTGAGTTCCAGCTTTGATGGAAGAAGGGCAGGAAAGCACCCCAGGTGGATTCGGGGCCAGGAGCAGCGGCACTCCCACCGCCCTCCTTGCAGGTCCAGTGAGCGTCACTGCAACATGCAGGGGAGCCTAAGCAGCCCCTGTTTTCTCCTTCTGAATTTCTGGAGAAAGCCTCTTATTATGGAAGAAAGATGACAGTAAAGGTCACTGCACATAAGCTTTTTACAAAGGGGTCTCTGTGTGAAGCCGCAGAGTAGCCTGCAGCCCAGCATGAGTACAGGCCAGCATCGGGTAGGTGGGGTGCACTGGGCCCCTGAACAGCCTGCTCCTGGCTGCCCGCTCGTGTGCCTTGTGCCTTACTTTCTTTTGAGACAAGTGTACTTTTTAGTAAAAATATTTGTATGTTTAATATTTATTTTTCTGGGGAAAAACATACAAAGTGACAAATATAAGTCAACATTTCTCTCTTCCCGGACCCCAAGAGCAGAAAATATATATTTAGTTAGTAACCTGTGGTTTAAGTCCACAGGTTAGTTCATTAGCTCAGAGAAAAGCATACAACCTCGACCCCAAGGTGAGGGAATAATGATCGGAAGTCATGGGCAGAATGTGGTTTAGTTTTCTGTGTCCATAATCATCCGCCCACCTGTTAACATTTCATGAAAACTCCTGGGGTTATTTTTGTGACTTTGCTACATTCAACCTGTTGTAACCCAAGTATAAGACAGGCCTCTTAAAACAACAGTAGCCTATCTTTCATAAATTGCTGAGCCTGTTTGCAAATCATTAGTATTACCAGATCTACAGCTAAGTCTTCATTTCTGTCTTACCAAAGTTTGCAGACAAACTTTGTTTAGTAAAGAATTTGTTAAGTGGGTCCCCCTATCATTCAGTCCACCACCCTGACCCCCAGTTCAGAAAATAGGTTTCAGTTGTACTTAAACCTTGTGTTATTCTGATATCTTAAAAACTGGGCCTCCCTGGTGGCTCAGCGGTTGAGTGCTGGGCTGTGGAGTTGTCTGCAGCAGCGATGCGAGTTCGACGCCCAGCCAGGGAGAATCCCACATGGTGCAGCAGACCTCTCCTGCCTCGCCTGCTGCTCCCCTCAGCAGTGTATTTCTGATCTGCCTGTTCTGCTCCCCACTCTGTCTCTGGTGAAGCCTCTCACCACTCCACACCTCTGGCCTGTACCCCAGCTGTATCTATAAATAAATTAATCTTTAAAAAAAAAATGTCTGCTGTGGTTTCTTTTTTTTCCTTTTTTCTTTATTTTTTAAAGATTTGTTTGTTTATACATACAAGTTGCGGTGTGGGCCAGAGGTGTGGGGGGTGAGAGGGTTCACCAGAGACAGTGTGGGGAGCAGAACAGGTAGATTAACTGAAATACACTGCTGAGGGGAGCAACGGGCGACACAAGAGAGGTCTGCTGTGCCATGTGGGAAGGTCCCTGGCCAAGTATTGAACTCGTGCTGCAGTGACTCTGGATAGCTTCATAATGCTACGACTTAACCCATTGCGCCACCAGGGAGGCCCTGCTGTGGTTTCTTAGTCATCTCTTAAGTTGACCAGTTTGAACAAACAGTTTCTCTCAGGCATTTTCCCATTACCCAAAAGAGGAATATTTCACATTCTGAAAACCTAAGGGGACCTCTTAGGACAAGCTTTAAAATGTGAAATACCACCCTAGTGTACACTTGTTAACTTGTTTTTCAAGAAACTTTGATGTTCAGAAAATCATCAATTTTATATAATTCTAGAGTTATTTTTATTGTAGTGACTATTGTATCTTTTCCTCTATATATAACTCTTCTCATATTGGGGGAGGGGAATTTTTGAACCATGAAAGTTTCTCATGTAACATAGCATGATACTAATAATAGCCATAAAGAATTAGCTTCTGCCACCACAAAGGTGTTGGAAATTGAAGAGGCAGCTCTTTGGGGAACAGGTGATGAGCGCCAGTCTGACTGTGAGCAAATGGGAAAATGAAACAATTGAAGTGTCTTGTTTTCAAATATTCATTTAGAACATTGTCTTTGGCTTCTAAAGATGGAAGATGCTGACTGTACAGAGGTCTCCTTCTCTGTGGGTGTGACCCCAGTTTTGTTAGGTGTGGGCCTGTCAAGAGCATTGTACCTCGCTGACTATAGGTGTCTCTCCTTCAGTACGTCACCGTGCAGACCATTTCTGGAACCGGGGCCTTGAGGATCGGAGCCAGTTTTTTGGTGAGTCTGGGAACTCAGGAAAAAGCTGTAAGACCACGTATCAGTTGAACATGATGGGGTTTCCTATTGCATCTGTGTTTCCTGACCTAGAAGTATATTATTTCCTTGCCCACAGAATTGGAAGATTGCCTGTTCGCTAATAAATGGAGTCAGGGGAAAGTGGGAGAATGAAATGAATGCAAGAACTTAGAGAAAATTACAAGGAAGATATAACTACCAGTGGTGGTGGTGTAGATGCTATTTTTTGAGCATATATTGTTACGAGGAGCCTTTATATTTTAACTCATTAAATCTTTATGAAGGAGTTTGGTTAATGCCATTTTTTAAATGAAGAAAGTGAGGCCTAGAGGGGCTGTTGGCCACACACCAGTGTAAGGGTCAAACCGTGGCTCCAGCACAGCCCACTGCTCTTGCGGTGACAGAGACCAGCTGCATTTCAGTTAAGAAAACTCCTCTCAATAAAATACATCAACATTTTTTCTTGTTTCTCCTTTCTTCATTTTCCATTTCCCCTCATGCCATCTTTTAGCAAAGGTTTTTTAAGTTCAGCCGAGATGTCTTTCTGCCCAAACCATCCTGGGGAAATCACACACCCATCTTCAGGGACGCCGGCATGCAGCTCCACGGTTATCGGTACTATGAGCCCAAGACCTGCGGCTTTGACTTCGCGGGCGCTATGGAGGACATTGCAGTAAGTGTGGCTTGCAGGGTAGAGGGGGCAAAAGAACACTTGCGGTGATTTGAATGTCCCAGCTGGATCTCAGTGTCTAACTTAAAATACTGAGAATGAGCTAATTGCCAGCCCTCGGTTTTATCTCTGTTATTTGTCAAATAATAGTGACCCTATGGCATTTCTGGTAAACTCTTTCCTTTAAAGCTCCAAAATAATCTCTTGGTGTTTTTCTCTCTAGAAAATGCCACAGCAAAGTGTTCTTCTCCTGCATGCCTGTGCCCACAATCCCACAGGAGTGGACCCTCGTCCTGAGCAGTGGAAGGAAATAGCAACAGTGGTGAAGGTAAGGAAGTCGGCTGACTGCTGACAGGCCTGTATTTAGTAACCGGCCTTAGAAGCTTACTCAGTGAAGCCCTAACAAGTAAGAAGTAGTAAACTTAAGCATGTGTGGAAGTTCCATGTCTTATGTCACCAGGAAAGAAAAGCTCATTAGCTTAGTTAGCAGCTCTGTAGTTGATGATATAAGCAGTTTGGAAATATATAGGGAATTCTGCTAAAACTTGTCATTGACTACCTGTACAATAGGCACCCACTGACCCCAGAAGGCTGCTAGTGGCACCTCATTTGCATTGGTGAATGGTTACTGACTCATCCTCTCATTCACTTTTTCATGCCCCCACCTGTCCATGCCACTGTCCTTGGCATTGCCATTATCATTCACAGGGTCAGCTGTCAGAAGGCACTAGTCACAATGCTTAGGAATAAGCTATTCATGTTATAGCCTTGTGTAACAGCCATTTTCACTCTTTCGAGTGTTTCCCTTCCTTTACATTGTGTCAAATCTAAGCTTCAAACAGGAGAGTCTTCTCATTCAGTGCATTCAGAGAGCACTGTCAAATGAAAGACTTGTAATAATACATGCTCCCAATAAGCACAAATAGCCATCTAGAGCATCTTCAGAGGACTGCCTAAAGCTTCGGTCATCTTTTCTTTCCTTCCCAGAAAAACAATCTCTTTGCTTTCTTTGACATGGCCTACCAAGGCTTTGCCAGTGGTGACGGTAACAAGGATGCCTGGGCTGTGCGCCACTTCATCGAGCAGGGCATTAATGTTTGTCTCTGCCAGTCCTATGCCAAGAACATGGGCTTATATGGTAAGCTAAAGACCCAGCATGATGCGTGTTCTGAGGAATTTCCAAAAGTGCTGGGAGAGTATGCCACGAAAGCGCAGGATTTGGTGGCGATGGGATGTGTGTCTGTCTGTCTGTCTCTCCATCCCTGCCCCTCTTTATCTAGAGAGGAAAAACTAGTCTCGTGGATTCTAACTACTCTTCTGAGCCATTCTATGATATCCCTGATTTCCTCCAGCAAACAAACCAAAAAAAAAAAAAAAAAAAAAAGACTACAGCTTGTCTAAATAAAAAGCAACTGATTAATGAGTCAATAAAATGGATAAAGTAGAAAGAGACCTTTGAATACTACTGAGTATTCAGACTTTGTTTTAGACCTAGGTTCACCATTCTGATGATTGAAAACTTTTTATCTGTGAGAGTATGTTTTGTGGTGCTTCTGATGAAACAGATGACCTGGCACAGTTTATGTGGCAATTTAAAATTGTGGATTTTTAATCATGACTTAACATTTTACATAGGAGAACTAGAAGACAAGATCCATTTTGATTTTTCAGGTGAACGTGTGGGAGCCTTCACAGTGGTCTGCAAAGATGCTGATGAAGCCAAAAGGGTGGAGTCACAGCTGAAGATCTTGATCCGCCCCATGTATTCCAACCCTCCTCTCAATGGGGCCCGGATTGCCTCCACCATCCTGACCAACCCTGACCTACGCAAACAGTGGTAAAGGCACACCGCCACTCCAGCCACCGCCTGTCCCTCACTTAGGATTGGCCTCTAGTGACATAGAGTATCACACCTTCCATATGTGAAAGGGAGAAAGGGAAAGGGGAGTGTGCATTTTGTGGGCACTTTCAAACATACAAATAGGTCCTGCCCTGAAAAAGACAAACATAATTCACGCATAGCAGTTCCTTTCATCCCATCATCTCTGGAGAGCCGTTTAGTTGCGGGGGTAGATCTCTCAGCAGCTTCTCTAAGCAGCTCAGTCTGCTGTTCATAAGAAATGTCATTGCTGCTTACCTAGTCATGTGACTTTTTTTTCCCTACCTTACATTAATCTTACGAATATTGCAGTAAGTAGCAAGAGTCAGGTTCAGGGTCATTCTTTTCAGTGTGATAAAACAATGCTAGACTTAACAAAAAAACTAATGCATCTTTTAATTTTTTTTCCATTACAATATGAATGTGAGAACATTCCAGAAGGTTTGGGAGAGAAGGAAAATGTTAACCGTTAGCTTTTTTTCCTTTGCTTGCTATTATCCATAGTTGTAATACACTATTTAACAAACTATTATATTTGTGCAGGGTTGGTTTTCTTTTTGTCATTTAGAATTATACTAACCTTTTTTAATTTAATATTTTAAAGTGTTTTTTTATGTTTTCATATTCCCTAATGGTAATCAAGATTTTATTTTTTTTAATGTGCACAACATACACATCTCACCTGTACAAAAATGATACATCGTTACGCTTGGGGACTTCGTAATTAGTGAGCAAGGCACATACACCATTGCTATGAGACGGAGTGAAATAAATGCTAGCTAAAGGGGGCGCTGTTGGTTCTGGTGGTGACTGTACAGCATTTGAGCTGTGTGAAAGGGTAGAGTCTGAGGAAAGGGGAAGATTGTGTAGAAGAAAGTAAGCCAGGTGTAGTGCGAGGATTTCCTTCTCCAGTTCCCCAGATAGAATTAATCTTCTCCTTTGGGCTCCCAGCGAAGCCCTGTTCTACTACATACCTTGTCTTACTTTGTTCCATAGTTGGTTGTTTATGTAGGTTTGTTGCCAGTCTGGACTATAAGCTTTTAAAGGTCAGAACCAGGTCGCAGTCCTCCTTTCTCGTTAGCATCCAGCACGTGGCTTGACCTTGTGGTAGACAGACCATGCAGAATGTTACCTGTGAATGTGCAGGAATGTTTATCATGTCCATGTTAAAAATAAGGTCATATTTTACCCTTTCATCCATAGCTTCTGTCCCCTGCATAAGGATGGCGAGCCTTAACCTAAGTTTTAGTTATTCGTTGTTTTTATTAACAAGTATATCTTAACTATTTTAGCTACTGATCAAAATAGTATTTTAATATATAACAAAATGCTCTGAAATAGCTTTCTTTTTAGTCCAGTGACAGCACATGACTCAGTGAAGCGGGTAGTTAAGGCCTATCATAGGGGTGGACAGGGAGGTAAACTTTGAGCTGTGGCTTATCAGTGCTTGGCCAGAATGGAGCCACATCTTGGGAGCTTTGTTTTGTTTTTCACAGGTTGCAAGAAGTGAAAGGCATGGCTGATCGCATCATTAGCATGAGGACTCAGCTGGTGTCCAACCTCAAAAAGGAGGGTTCCTCCCACAACTGGCAGCACATCACTGACCAGATCGGCATGTTTTGTTTCACGGGGCTAAAACCTGAACAGGTGAGTGCACTCTGACTCCCCCATAGCTGGCTGACTGATCAGTCCTTGCAAATCAGAATTTCTCATGGGTAACCTAACTATTCACAGTTACCCTGCAAGCATTATTTCAGAAACCTTTCAGGTAAAGGAAGTATGTAGCATTCATTTTGTTTGATATTTTTATTAATCCTTCATCTCTCACACCAGAACAAGCAGGAGACTGAATTATGAAAAGATCAGTGGCTACTCCATAGCTGGATTCTGCATCTGTCTTTCTAAAATGTTACATCAAGATTCTTTTCACCCCTTCATCCTTCAGAATTCATCATCCCACTTGAAAATAGCTTTTTATTCCTACTTTAAGCTAGCATACCAAATTTGGGTGTAGGGTTTAAGTGAGAAAATAGAGCTTCTGTTATTTTTCTGTCCTTAAGGGTTGGCTCTTAGGCCAGGCTAGGGAGACCCCCTGCCCTGCCCAGGCAGTGTTTGAGTGTCTTCTCTCTGCAGGTGGAGCGACTGACCAAGGAGTTCTCCATCTACATGACGAAGGATGGCCGCATCTCTGTGGCAGGGGTCACCTCCGGGAACGTGGGCTACCTTGCCCATGCCATTCACCAGGTCACCAAGTAATTTCTGGTGAAAGAGAACAGAGACAACCCTCCTGTCTTCAGTTGTGAGATTCACACTGAGAAGGGGGGTGGATGGCGATGAGCAGTTCGTTTCTTTCAACCACAGTGCTTAACACTCAGCGACTGAACGTGTTTCTCTGAAAAGAACGTGTAGTGAATAGGGCAGAGGCATCTGTGACTGGTGTCTGGAACTTTGTGACTTAAACCAAACTCCCTCATCCTTGTATCTTCAGCTTTTCTGAAAGTTTACATGTACAAAAATGTCCTAGCCCAAAAATGACCCTTTCGATCATGCCATTGCAATATTCTCAGAAGCTTTAACTGCAGCACCTCACAGTGCTGGGGGTTCCTCTGTGGATCCTACGTGAGAAATAGCTCTTGGTAGAGGCTTTGGGAAGAAGACCTAGTTCTAACATTTAACTGTCAGCCTCGTGTTTGTCCTGGAATTGAACGACCTTATCAACAGACCTTATTAACAAAAATCACGTTTTATGAAAACCAGCGAGTGGGCTACCACTGCAGCACAGAAAAATAAAAGATGCTGCTTCCCATCTGATCTAAATAAAGAAAGAAGGCTCTTCTTTCAACACTCATGGGCATTTCAATGTTCCTCTCTTCTCCCTTGCCATTGATCTTCTTTCCCTGAGGCACAAAGTTCTGTAACTAGCCTAGATTTTCATCCTGTTCCACTGCTTGATTGACCAGCAATCCCGTCCTATAGGATTTACTTGTTTGAAGAATGCAGAGCATAATTTACTGCTCACCCCACACCTTCACCCTTCTCACCAAAAAATAGCAAAGAGTGGGTAACTGCACTTTACTTCAGCATCCTCTTCAATGATTGTTTAATTGTCTCATTGGGATGTTGCCTCTGCCCAGCTGGACTTCACACCTTGGCTCAGTGCTGTGCGCAGGCACCCGTCCCTCATCCTGAGTTGGGCAGTGCAGGCGAGGACCAGGACAGAGGATGCTCTGGGCTTTGGTTTTTACCTGTGTGTGCCACCAGCTGGGCTCAGCCTCCACCCTTTGAAAAGATACCCACCATCTGCTCTAATCATGTAGACTTCTTGCAGCCTGGTTTCTCTGTTACAATAAAGTTCCTGTAGACCCAGCCACCAACTACTATGCTCTGTCTTTTTCTTTAATGGGGGAAAGGGCAAGGGGGAAGGGGCCGTAATCCCAACTAGAGCATGTCCTGCTGACCATAAGCCAAAAGCTCTGTTAGCTCTTCCAGATAGAGACAAGAGACACATCTTTTTGACTTGTCCAGGCCAAAGATGTTGCAAATGTGGGCAGAATCCTTTAGAGCTGGGGGACCTTGAAGGATCCTGTGGATATAGGCAGGGAAAGGTGGGGGGAAGGTAGGTGACAACTGGAGATGTCTACAAGAGCAAATAGGCAAGATAAATAGTGAATGTAAAGTAAAAAAAGTGATGCAAACTGAATGTGAAATGACTGGTGGTGACCCATCCTCCCCCTCGTTATTGAGCACCAGGAAGTGACAAGCACCGTGAAACTGAAAGCGCAGGGTTGCAGGTCATACATGTTTGAATTTTAGCAAAAAATTTCAAAATCAGCAGAAATCCTCATTTTTATGGGCAGCCTATTGATGCTTAAAAGTTTACAACTAATTTGGTTTTTTAAAAATGCAAATGAATTTGCAAAAGGCACAGAATAAATTGCCAGGGTGCCACCACTAGCATAAAGCCATGTGCTCTGTGCAGACATCTAGCAATGGCACCTGCCTGGCAGCAGGCCTGCGACAGGGTTATTGTGTCCCCTTCTGCTCAGTGCAAAGACACATTCAAGATGAGGCGGCTACTGGTCGGACAGGCAGTGGAGCAGCACTCAAACCATCCAGTGTTGGGGCATTACGGGAAGGAAAACATGCCTTTCATGTCAAGAGAGCGCACATGGGGGTTGCTTGACTCTTCTGTGTTCCCATTGCTAATAGAGACACCAAGGTAGTGAAGGAAGAAACAAGTGGTTCACTGACATCTCTGAAAAAAAAAATCCCTCAAATGGCAACAATAAACAATGGTCAGATGTTCTTTTGGGGACTGACTGCCTAACTTAGGAGGTACTGATTTGAGTCTCCCTGTGTGGAGCCTGGAGAATGGCTGGAAGCTGGCTGCCAAGACCTCAGCTGGAAAAGCAACTTGACCCCCCCCCCCCGCTGACCTTGTTATTTTTAAACCTGTATATTGCCAACTCACCCTGGACTAAGTCCTATTCTTCACTCAGTCATGTGGGATGTGGACCCTGATGTTTTCTCATCGGTTCAGATGGTTTGCCTTCAACCCTTCCTAGTTTCTTAGTCTGGGTGTAAGATTCTGTTGGTCTTCCACCTGCTGGAGGAGGCAGTTTGCTCAGAAAAAGTTTCTTTATAACTTGTTTCATTATAACCTAAGGTAGAAATATTTCCAAGTCTGGATTGTTTGTTTAATATTAGTTCCCTGCCCTGACCTCCAGGCATTTTGGCTCAGAGTATTTGAGATAAGGCTTGGGGAATCTACTTAATTTATATAGAAAAAATATACTTTAGCAAACTTTCTAGGTGGTTGAAATACAGCTCTTGCATTGACCACTCTGGATACTATCAGACTAAATGCCTCAGGCTTAGCTTGAGAATCCCAAGCTCAGCTTGAGAATTTTGTTTTAAATTTTTGTCCTTCTGGGGTGTGGGTTTTGTTGTTTTGTGGGTTTTTTTTTCTCATAGAAATTGTTGGTTTATATCTAATAACTAAAAAACCAAGTTTATTTTTTAATGTAACCTTATTTAAATATTGAGAGTAGTGCTGTAAATCACATAGCTAGTAAGGAATTTGTATCTATATAAAGAACTCTTGAAACTCGATAATAAAGACCCCATTAATAAACGGAAAAGGTGTGAATAAACATTTTTTAAGAGAAAACATTAAAGGCTAGTAAACACCTGAAAAGATGTGGTATAAACATTAAGTGATCTTAGAAATGAAATCAAAGCCATATTGAGAATCATTTCATACATACTTCAGGGTGGCTATAATCAAAAGACAACAAGGGTTATCAAGGATATAAAAAAATTGGAACCCTCAAAAGCTTGATAGGAAAGTAAAATGGTGCAGCTGCTCTGGCAATTCCTCAAAAGGTTAAACAGTCACAATTTGACCAAGCAATTATATATATATATATATATATATATATATATATATATATATATATATCCCCAAGACAGACAAATCCACACAAAAGTGTGTACATGACTATTCATAGCAACAACAGTCACAGTGACCAAAATGTCCAAAGAGCTGGTGATGTTTTTAATGGTCCAGTCAAATAATGGAGTATTATTCAGCAATCAAAAGGAATGAAGTATTTGTACTGCTCCAATATGGATGAACTTCAAGAACAGTCTACTAAGTGAGAGAAGACAGACACAAAAGGTCACATTCTATTTATATAAAATGTCAACAAAGGGCAAATCCATGGAAGCAAAGTGGATTAGTGGTTGCCAGGCACTTGGGGGAGGGAGAAGTGGGGAGCAACTGCTAATGGTTACAGGGCCCTGGGAAAAGTGAAGACATTAAGTAGTGATTATTGCTAAAAAAAAAAAAAAAAAGAAAATCACTGTTTTGATGCTTTAAACAGATGAAATTTCTGGTGAAATTCATAAATCTCAACAAAGTTATATTTTATAAAGCTGCAAACAGCTCAGAAGACCAACAAGTGGTTACACAAACTGTGGACTCAGTAATAAAACACGCACATTGATGTACATGACTTGACTGTGTCGTGTGCTGTGTCTAATGCTGAGGAGAAAAAGCTAGTCCTAAAATGTTACAGACTGAAAGATTTCATTTATATAATTTTTGAAATAGTGAACATTTAGAAATGGCAGACAGATTAGTGGCTGCCAGAGGTGACAGAAGGGGGGTTTTGCTGGAGGAGGTGAGCATGGTTAGAGAAGGGCAACAAGAGGAATTCTTGTGGTGATGCAAATGTTCAGTATTTTGAATGTGGTATGGCTGTATAATCCCCTACACTTGTGATTAAATTACAGAACTAAATGATGCCCAAAATGACTAAGCATAACAGGAAATCTGAATATGATCAGTGCATTGTATTGATGTCAATGTTCTGATTGTGGTATCGTACTATAGTTTTGAAAATGTCACCGTTGAAGGAAACTAAGTAAACAGTACACAGGATCTCTTACAATTATTTCTTATAACTGCACGTAAATCTACAGTGATCACAACATAAATTCCCCTATCAGTGATGACCTTTGATGCACAGGGAGGTACCTATAGTCGAGAGCATATTCTCAAAACAGGTAAGGAGGTTGGAAAGCTGGGATTATGTGACAAGCTGTAAGTGGCACAGTCGGTAACAGAAACCAAGTCTCTCCTTTGCTCAGCAAATACTTACATGAAAGACTATAGTGCTTCAGAAACCTCTAGAATCTAGGCTCAGGGCTAGAGATCTGTACAATATTCAGACCAATCCTAGGAAAGCCCACAACTCTAGGAAGTCAGAGTGGTCCCTCACCATCCTCAGTAAAAGAGAAGTCAGGGTCACTGGCCGTGGGCCTGAATGCAAGGCGGGAGACACCGAAGGTCAAGGAGACCAAACAGCGTTGGCAATAGCTGTGGCCCACAGCAGCAGACTGGCAAAAAGCCAGACCTCCTAAATGGTCTTCCAGGGAAGAAGGAGCGGTGTTTAGCTTGGCCCAAAGACCAGGACTGAAAATAAGAGGATAAACATGGGTGGGTCGGGCGAGAGGCCGGCTCAGGGCAGTGCTGTAGAGTTGAGGATTTGTGGAGCAGTGTCAAGATAGACACCTGCGGAAAACTACAACTCCCAGGATGTCCCGCGACCGGCCCAAGCCCGGGCGGTCATGTGACCTCCGCTCACGTGCTTCCTCAGCCGGCTAGGGAATGAAGCATCGCAGGTAAGTGGCAGGAGGCAGAGACGGTGGAGGGTGGAAGCGTTATATCCCAGGGTCCCTGAAGCCCCTGTCTCGGCAGGGCCCTGCCCACTGCCCACGGGGCTCCGGAACCTGGCGTGGTCGCTCCCACGCTCGCTCTCTGTTGTGCGGGTTCGGGCAGTGCCTTGGCCCCGCCTGTCTCCTCCTGCCCCAGGCCCGGATCGAGTCCCGGAGCTCCTCCCCAGTTTGCCCCACAACCGCCCACTCGCTTCCCTTCAGGTGTGGGGATCGTGCCTCCCTCCGGGGTAGTCCAGGAACACCTGCCAGTGCACCCGCCCCGCGTATTCCTGGGATTCCGTCCCGAGGTGGGCTTGAACCTGCTACTGTCGTTATCTGAGGGGCCTACTGCAATGCTTGCAGCCCCGGCCTGAGTGTGTGGCCACCAGCCGTCTAGTTCTGGCTGTTTCCCTCCCGAGACCTGTTTTGCTCTCTGATCTGATGCTCCATTCTGAGTTAGAGGCTCAGTTCCCTTCAGTCTGCTGACTGCACAGAAACAGCCCAAACTCTTTTCTCAGCAGCCAGCAGATTTTGTGTGAAGTCTTGAGAAAGAAGAAATTGGGGCCAGAGAGGGAAGTGAGGAGAATCCAGATCGCAGATCTCTGGGAGAAGAAACTGTAAGAAGCAGCCTCCCAGCCCACACAATAGCCCATCAGGTAGGTTGGGGACCATGAGCTGGACATTTTGGGGGAGGGGAGGCTGAGATGTCTTGCACCAATGTAGAGACCCTGCGCCTGCTGCAATGTGGGCCAGGTGGAGGACTCACAGCTGCTGCAGCACGCGCTTCACAGCGCTCTCAGGAGCTATGCTCCAGCCCCGGAGCCTTGGACTCTGCCTCCACTACTTACTGCTTTCATTTTTTGCTGAATTGCTGGCTGGGCAGCAGATTGCGTAAGAGGAAGCCCTGTGGCATCTGACTGATCTTTGTGGATTTGGAGCCAGCAGAGGGATATTTCCTCTGGAACTGTTTTTCTTGGTTAATGTTTGGTAACTGATGTCTGAGACCACCCAAAGTTTTCCATTTTTCATGATGTGATAGAGCCTCACCAGGAGGAGTGAAAGAAAGCATCCGACTACCTGGGAGCTTTGTTACCATGTTAAGCCCCTACCCTAGCCCACCCCAGTGTGCTGAGGATATCAAGGGGGATATCCCTGTGCTGGACTGAATCTGGAAATTCCCCTTCTCCATGGGCTACCAAGAGTAGAGTGTGAAATGCAGAGTTTTGTGTGAATAGTGTGGGCTCAGGACTAAGGAAGGAGGACACTCTGGGGTGGGGGGAGCCTGTGGTACATGTCCCAGTCTGCATAGTAACTTCCAATAAGCAGCCTTTGGGGAAGGCCACACCTGGCTCCTTACGCCCACCCAGTACTTGCCCTTCTAATCTGGCCTTCATGTTGCTCTTCCTCCCATTAGCTATCCCAGTGCCTTTGCGCCCATTTTTACCTGGCCAACAGCACCAGACCCTACTTTTTATCAGTCTTCTGCTCTGTGCTTGCTCAGGGTTGAGAATTCTTAGGCATTGTGGGGACAGGAAGCATGAGAAAGGGCAAAAACAGCAGGAGCAATGACCTTGTATTGAGCATTACACCCTTACTAATACTAACACATGCCTCACAGTAACTGATGATGTAAAGACTCAGAGGGGTAAAGTGACTTGCCTGAGGTCACACAGCTGGGGAGTGGAGGAGTCAGCATTCTGACTTCAGAATCCAATCAGAACCCCAGATCACAGAATCTTCCTGCTCAGGGCTGCTTCGATCTGATGGACTTGGATCTTCATGACCATCATTTCTCTTGAGGCTCTAGGGTGTAAGCTGAACCCTGAAAATAATGAAGATCATTTTTCAGGCCTGGGCTCCTCAGAGTATCTCAAGATTCTGAAAAATGGAAACTTCTTCCTAGTTTTTAAGGAAGATCAAAGCCAGAGAAGCAGCTCTAAGTCACCTGTGTTTACCAGACAGTAAAGACTATCAGCGGGGTAACAAGATGGGTAACTGAGTCCCACCCAAGACACCATGGTGACCCCAGGAGAGAGGCAAATACAGAGACTGTTCTAGGATCAGACGGGCCTGAGTTGAATCACAGCTCCACCTCTGACCACTATGTAACACAAGGTAGAACCCTTAACCCCTCTGGAATTCCATTTGCTCCTTAGTTAAGGGTTGGCAGTCAAACTAGCCTACTTTGTAGGGCTAGTTTGAGGATCGAATGAGATAAAGCACTTCCTTATCTGCAGCAGTGGCAGTTGATTGTAACAATACTTGTTTGGGGACTTCCCTGGTGGACTGGGGGTTAAATCTCAGCGCTATCTCTGCCACGGCCTGAGTTCGATCCCCAGCCAGGGAGCTTCCCACATGGCACAGCAGACCTCTCCTGCCTTGCCCTCTGCTCCCCTCAGCAGTGTATTTCAGTAGATCCACCTGTTCTGCTTCCCACTCTGTCTCTGGTGAATCCTCTCACCCCCCACACCTCTGGCCTATACCCCAGCTTTTCTACACACAAAAAAAAAAATACTAAAAAAAAAAAAAAAAGATTTGTTTGGCATCAGAGCCTGGCAGTTAGCTTAGGAGGGCAAGCCTGGTACCTGTGAAATGCTGGCAGGTGAGAGACCACCTTGAAGAAACCAGCCTGAGCAATGCTGAACCCCAGGGCTCAGCGGCGCCAAAAAGAGCTCAGTGGGTGTCCAAAAAGTGGGACCTGGAAAGGGGACTGGCAAAGGGGCTAGGAGCCTTCCTAGCACAGGATCTGTGTTTTTTTTCCCTAGCACCCAAACATCACAAGTATGGGGAAGCTTGCCATGTAGGCAGAGTGAGAACTCGCCTGACTGGGCCAATTTAAGACTGGGCCAGAGGGACATGTGGTGAGCTCTGATTCATTGAAATATCCATGGTTGTGGGTGATGGCTGTTCTTGGGACCCTGTAGAGTGGAAATAGGCTGAGAAGCCACACAGATCCGGATCCAAATCCTGCTCTGCAACTCATAGCATGTGACCTTGGATCCATGATTTAATCTCTCTGAAACTTATGACCACTGTCATAAGGACTGAAAGAGATAAGATACGTCCATCACACTCCCGCCCAGTGCATGGCCTCTCTGTAGGGTGTTTGTATCCCTGACATGCTGGCACCCCTCTCTCTTATGTTTATGTCTTACCCTACAGGTTTACAACCTAAAAGTCAGCAGGATTTGCATCTGACATGGTCTGTCTCTGCCACCCCACACCCAAGGCAGCATGCTGCTCAGAAGCGCACCTGTGTTTGCCTCCCAACTGTGTGATCTCAGAGCAGTTTTTCCCCTCTTTGTGCCCACCTTTCTGTGCCCACCTCAGCATATCTTTCCTATTTGCTTTATCCCTTCTAGGTTGAGAAGAGCAGGAGTCCACAGTCCTCCTAGAATAACAGCCCTGAATGGGATGGTGCCGCCCTCCAGCTAAAGGTATTCCCTCAGCTGTGTAGGGGATGTGGTTGTGACACAGAACCAGTTGACCCAACAGCAAGAGGGCTTCCAGGGCCATGGCCCAAGTCAGCATCAACAGTGACTATGGCGAATGGGGCTCAAGCTCAGACGCTGGGGAGCGGGCACGTCTGCTGCAGAGTCCCTGTGTAGACACGGCCCCCAAGAATGAAGGGCAGCCCTCCCCTGGGGGTCCAGCCAGAGGCACCACTTCGACACTTGGGGCCATCTTCATCGTCGTCAACGCCTGCCTGGGTGCAGGGCTGCTCAACTTCCCAGCAGCCTTCAGCACTGCAGGGGGTGTGGGAGCTGGCATCACGCTGCAAATGGTGAGTTGGCTGGGAGGGAAGAGATTCCATCTGGGTGGTGGGTCTGAGCTTTTTGTCTTAAAAGGGAGGCTTTGGATCAGGGATGGTTGGAAAATGGCATGTGCTCCCCTTCTCCCTGCCCTCACACATGGCAGACATTACTAATCTATTCCAGCATTCTTTTCTCTGAGCTCAGGTGAGGCTTCAAAAGCCTTTCCAGTAAACAGAGGGGGCCACATATTTAATCATTTCTTGATTGTGTTTTAAAAGTGTGTCTTTATCTTTTAGAACTACATCTACATGGTAAAATAAGTCACATTTTCAAAGTAATCCAGTGTGGGAGAGAGAATAAGGGGAACAATATAGGCCTTTCATTGTTCACTTTTGGGTGAGTGATGAGTACCTGCGAGCCCATGATACTATTCTGTCTACTTTGTGTTTGAAATATTCCACAAACCCATATCTGTTTCTAAAGAAAATCTTAATTTAGCAATCTATTAATATTAGTAATCTATTAATTAACCTAGTAATCTATTAAAATTAACCCTATACAAAATGAGACTTGTTTGCCAAACTGGCATTACGCATGGAGGCAGTAAATGCTGAGCGAGTCTAGGCTGCCCTCTGCTGTCCAGCCTTCCCCACACCCTCTTGCTCTGCCCCTGCCTGCAGGGAATGCTGGTTTTCATCATCAGCGGCCTCGTCATCCTGGCGTACTGCTCCCAGGCCAGCAATGAGAGGACCTACCAGGAGGTGGTGTGGGCTGTGTGCGGCAAGCTGACAGGCGTGCTGTGTGAGGTAGCCATCGCCATCTATACCTTTGGCACCTGCATTGCCTTCCTCATCATCATCGGGGACCAGCAAGACAAGAGTGAGCTTCCCCCTCAGTTCCTACCTCATCCCTCCCCATGGGGATCCTGGGGGCAAGAATGGGGGGTTAACCTCTGCCTAAGTCCAGGCTCAGCATTCATCTGAGAATCCTGCCTCCTGTCTGCTTGGCCCATTAGACAGGCGGAGGCCCAGCAGAGCCGAAAGGCTGCACCCCATGGTAGACTGGCATGACGTTCCTTGCTTCCTCCCTGTGCAGTTATAGCTGTGATGACAAAGGAGCCTGAGGGCGCCAGCGGCGGCCCCTGGTACACAGACCGAAAGTTCACCATCAGCCTCACTGCCTTCCTCTTCATCCTGCCTCTCTCCATCCCCAGGGAGATCGGCTTCCAGAAGTATGCCAGGTTCGAAGACCCCATCCCAGCCTGAGCCAGACAGAAGGTCTGATGCAGGGAGCTGGAGACTCAAAGGCTGCTGGGGAGCCCATTTCCTCCAGGGGCAGCCAGAACGAGCAAGGCAGGGCACAACAGGGCTTGCAGAGGTTCAAGCATAACTTCCTTTCTGTCAGCAACAAGAGAGACAAGGCCCTGGACATCAGTGAGACTCCAGTCCAAATGTCCTGGTCAAAGAAAGGATGGATGATAGGAATGTGAAGGCAGCTCCTGGCTGGATCTTGGCTTTCCCAGGGAGGATGGGATCTTTGATTATCAGGGATTGTCAGCCTGATGGCCTCTTTCAGGACCGGCTTCCTGCCTCTGGGTCTGAAAAGCTGTGGGATTCTAGACTGTTTCCTGTGATCTGTAATCGAAAGGGTCACACACAGCTATCTCCAAGATCTCCTTTTATGTTGACATTCCACGATTTGTACTTCCAGCCCTTTTACCTCCAGCTTCTCCTTGTTCTCAGTGGCCCTGCTTGCAACCCTGGCCAGGTCTGGGCTGCTCTGACTGAAGTAGATGTGATTTGAAAACCAGGCCCCTGCCGTGGTCTCAGCCTTATTGTTCAGCTGGTACCTCTCGATGGCTACAAATGTCAGCCTGGTCCCCTGTTGGAGACCAGTGCCCTCCTAGCCATGGCCAGTTCCCCTGAGACATTCTCATGCATTTCCTGAGTCAGAGTTTCCCATTTTGCCCCATGAACACTTACAGTCACTAGAGATGAGGGTGGATGCCCCTGGGGATGGAAGCAAAGAAAGGACAGCTGGGGCTGGGGAGGAGGAAGCTCATCCCTCCTTTCCGGCAGCTTCCTGAGTGTTGTGGGCACCTGGTACGTCACTGCCATCGTCATCATCAAATACATCTGGCCAGACAAAGAGATGACCCCAGGGGATATCCTGACCAGGTGGGTGAGGGCCCCAACTGGTACTTGAGGGGAGCTGTGGCTGCTTGGTCCCCAAGGCACTGGGTCAGGCATCAGGTCACACGGGTGCTCTCCCAGGCTCATTAGTTCATCGGGCTTGCGCATTGGTCATGACGGGAAGGAGACAGATGTCCTGATCTCTTTTTACTGAGGGAAGAGTGAGAACCAGAGACAGGGGAGACTTTGCCTCCAACCTCCAACAAGAGCCAAATGACACTAGGCCCCAGGATGTGGTAACTATCAGGGTCAAATCGCACTTTTTCCAACTTGTGCTTGTCTGTAATTTTTGTATCTTCTATATGGGGATGAAACTCTTTTTTGTTACCTAAAAACAAAGTTTCCCTTGTTTTGAAAGGAACAAACCAGAAAAGCAAAAGCTTGGTGCAAGAGCCAGGCATTCTGGATTTGGGTCCCAGAAGGACCTTCAAGTGCCTCCATTTACTGACCTGTGAAATGGAGATGTACATCTCCCTCTTCCCAGACCTAGGTGGGCTCAGTGTGGAATGCTGGTTGGTGGAGATCATGGTGGGCTGAATGCAGAATAGGAACTGGGTGGGGGGAGCACCTGGTAGCTCTGAGGGCCTCACCATCAGCAGCACTTGCTATATCTGTCCACAGGCCGACTTCTTGGGTTGCCGTGTTCAATGCCATGCCCACCATCTGCTTTGGATTTCAGGTACCAGTTGCAAGATCTCTGTTGACCCCTTAACTCACTCCCCACCCTAGGTCGGAATCCATGGGGCCGGCAGTCTGGGGGATCCTGAAAAGAAGGATGGAATAGGGGCCCCAGGACTTGCCCCTTGTACCCAGGATACCTTCCTTTGGAAATGGCGGGGTGAGGTCACTTCCCCACCCTAACTGTGCCCTTCACCTACAGTGCCACGTGAGCAGTGTGCCTGTCTTCAACAGCATGCGGCACCCCGAGGTGAAGACCTGGGGCTGGGTGGTGACAGCTGCCATAGTCATAGCCCTTGCTGTCTACCTGGGCACAGGTGAGTGCTCCCCTCCCAGGGAGGGCTGGGCTTGGGCTGCTCCCCACCTGGGACATGGCTCAGTGAAAGATGGCTGTGGGGGCTGTGTGGAGAATGGTTTGGATGAGAGAGCAGGACCTGGAGACCTGGAAGACTGGCCCTGTGATTCCGCCCACAGATAGTTCTTGGGCCGGCACTGTTCTAGCCTCAGAGGACACAGCCAGAACAAGGGAGGCAAATAGGCAGAATCCCTGTTGTTCTGGGGCTCATGTTCTAGTTGAGGAGACACAATATACGGGTGGGAAAAAAATGAGAGATGAGTGCTTTGAAGAAAATAGAGCAACACGACTTGAGAGAAAGCCTGGGGGGTGGTTGCTGGGACACCTTCTCTGAGGAAAGGGACATCTAAGCTGAGGCCTGACCGATAAGGAGATGGCAGTGTGAATGGTGACGAACATTAGAGCAGAAGCTCTGCAGGCACCTGCAGGAGGAGTTCAAGGTCAAGAAAGTGGCAGTGTTGGGGCCTCCCTGGTGGCGCAGCGGTTGAGCGCTGCGCTGTGGAGCTGTGGGCAGCTCGCGATGCAAGTTCGACACCCAGCAGGGGAGATTCCCACATGGTGCGGCAGACCTCTTCTGCCTCGCCCGCTGCTCCCCTCAGCAGTGTATTTCTGATCTGCCTGTTCTGCTACCCGCTCTGTCTCTGGTGAACCCTCTCACCGCCCCACGCCTCTGGCCTGTACCCCAGCTTGTATGTATAAATAAATAAATCTTTAAAAAAAAAAAAGAAAGAAAGAAAGTGGCAGTGCCAGGGTAGGGAACTGAGAAATCGGGAAGGAGGCTTCTGATCCCAGCCCCTACTCCCCTCTGAGCCTCCATAGCTGCTCCAATGCTCCAGCTGCCATTCCCTCCCAGGGGTGCCCCAACCCAGCCCACTTGTCCCTGCCCTTAGGTGTCTGTGGCTTCCTGACCTTTGGAGCTGCTGTGGACCCCGACGTGCTCCTGTCTTACCCCTCGGAGGACATAGCTGTGGCTGTTGCCCGAGCCTTCATCATCCTGAGCGTGCTCACCTCCTATCCCATCCTGCACTTCTGTGGACGGTGAGCCCCTTCCCCACCCCAATGGGGAGCTCCCTCTCACCAGGGCCTCTCAGCATCACCGAAAGCCCTCTGTCCCTTGGGTCTTGTGTGCAACACATTTTGTAGGAGAAACTAAAGCCTGTAGGAAAGATTCAGTAGCTAGAATGAGCTCACCAGTACCCCAGCTGGGTCTTGGGGCGCCCCCCTTTTTCCCAGGGTCCCCTCTAAAAATCTCTACTCCAGTCCTTTCCTGAATCCCCAGCCTTCTGGGTATGCCAGACTCTCCATCATCAGATGATATTTAATAGTATCAGTTCCCATGCAGTGGGCACATCCTGGGCCAAGATCTGCATTTCCCATCTCCTCCGGTTCCCATGGCAACCCGAGAAGGTGATGATGCTTGATCACTTTACAGAAGAAACTGAGGCTTAGGGATAAAGACCTGACCCACTCACAATCTACCCAGACTGGAATCTGACTCTGTGAGCTGGAGGTGGGGGGTGGTTAACAGGGGCACCTCTGAGGCCCTCTCTGCGGACAGGGCTGTGGTCGAAGGCCTGTGGCTGCGCTACCAGGGGATGCCGGTGGAGGAGGACGTGGGGCGGGAGCGGCGGCGGCGTGTGCTGCAGACGCTGGTCTGGTTCCTGCTCACCCTGCTGTTGGCACTCTTCATCCCCGACATCGGCAAGGTCATCTCAGTCATTGGCGGCCTGGCTGCCTGCTTCATCTTCGTCTTCCCAGGTATGTACCCCTGGCGCTCCCGCAGCAACAGCTCCCAGGCGCTCCCTGGCCTCAGCAGCTCGCTTGCTCGCCTGTCAGGGAGAGTAACCACCAGCATTTACTGATCACTCTCGGGCTGTATGCTAACTGTCCAAGCACTAAAAGAAAGTATAATTGTCAGATCCATTTTACTAATGAGATGTGAGGTACAGAGAGCATAACCAACTTGTGTAGAGCTTAACAGCTCAACTAATGCGTCACAGGACCTTTTCAAACCCAAATCTGTCTAGGGCCCCAACTTACACTCTTAACCCTTCATCAAGTTCATTTCTCCCTTGGTATCTGAGGGGAATTGGTTCCAAGATGCCACCCCCGCACTGTACCAGAATCTAACAATGTTCAAGTTCCTTCTATAATATGGCACAGATTTGCCTATAACCTATACAGTCCTCCCACATAGACTTTAAATCACCTCTAGGTCATGTATGCCACCTAATACAGTGTAAATACTTTTAATTTAGGGAATAACATACTCTTTAGGGAACAATGATAGGAAAGAAGTCTGTCCATGTTCAGTACAGGCATAACTGTAAACAAATATATATGTTATAAAAATAAGTAACTTTATTTATTTATGCATACAAGAGCTGGAGTGTTGGCCAGAGGTGCAGGGAGTTAGAGGATTCGCCAGAGAGAGAGTGGGGAGCAGAAAAGGTGGATCTACTGAAATACACTGCTGAAGGGAGCAGTGAGCAAGACAGGAGAGGTCTACTGTGCCATGTGGGTTAGCTCCCTGGCCAGGGATCGAACTCATGCTACCGCAGTGGCTGGTGATAGCTTGAGACTTAACACCTGTGCCACCAGGGAGTCCCCAGTATGTATTTTCAGTCCACAGTTGGTTGAATGCAGAACAATCTGCTCTGCATAGGTTCTGGAAGGCCAACCGTGTCTCTTGCTGCCTGACTACCAGAGATATGGCTTGTTCAGCCCATTTCAGCAGTGTGCAGTGGGGACTGGTGATAGCACCCTGATGCAGAAGCTGGGAGACCTGAGTTTCAGACACATGTCTGCTGCCAGATCCCTGGAAAACTGTCCTGTCTGCCCAGCATGAGTCCTGCCTGTGCTGAGCTTACTTCTATCCAGGAGACGAAAGCCCTTGTCACTTTGCATGGAGCAGTGGCCCTTGTCTGCTTAAAAGTGCAGTGGAAAAGGTCCTGGGGTGTGGACATCACTGAGTCACCTTCCATTGTTGCCCCTTTAGCTCTGATTTTTGCGTGCAGCCCAAGCGGTGCCTGTCAGATGCTGTCTCCCCTGGGAGAGCAGGTACCAGGCCTCTAGTTAGGCATCGGGGGGAATGGAACATCTGGAAGAGTAAGCTTAGGGCTTTCTCCATCCATCACACTGCCTCTTGCTAAGGAGGGAGGCTGGGCCTGAGGCAGGGAGCCCACCCAAATTCTCGGGGGCCTCTTCTTCTCTTCCAGGGCTGTGCCTCATTCAAGCCAAACTCTCTGAGATGGAGGAAGTCAAACCAGCCAGGTAAAGTAGGCACTGGCCCAAGGTCCTCTTGGGTTGCTGCTGAATGCAGGAGGGGAGGGGTCCTTAAAAATAGTAAGGGTCAGGAGACTTGTGGACTTTTAACGGGTAAAACATGCTAGTGGTAATGGTTCCAACTGAAGAACTGAAGGACTTTAGAGAACAAAGTAGAACTCCCTCTTTCCCACAGTCCTCCCCACCGTGTCCCCAGGCCCCCATGTCAGAGCAAGTTTGTGTCTGCACACACAGCTATGCACACGTATACGCAGACCTGTGGGATTCTGCGTATAGTTTCTCTTTTAAAAAACAGTAAATGGTTTCATGCCAGACACGCTCTTCTGCCACTTGCTTTTTTTTTTCTTCACTGTACAGTGTGTTTTAGGGAGAACTCTATGTCAGCACAAGAAGATCCACTTCTTTGGGTTACTGAGTATTTTGTGGTATGAATGTGTCCCCCAAGGGTGAACACGCTTGCACGTATACCTCTTAGCACTCCCGTTCAGGAATCTAATATGCTTGATTCTTAAAAGGAAGTTGCTGGAGCACAGCACATGCTGTTTTATATTGGCACAAGGGTTCAAATTACCCTCCAAAAGGGTGGTGCCAGCAGCAGTATGTACACTTTTCCCCACACCCATGCCAGCTCTCTAGTTCCATCACCCTGATGGATGGAAAACACTACCTTGTTTAAATATGCATAGTTCCCTGAATAGTAGAGATTGAGAAAAGGTTGCAAAATGTATTGTGTGAGTAATACTCATTCATTATTGAAAACTTAAAAGATATAGACAAGTGTAAGGAATAAATTCACCTTAATCTCAATACCCATTGTTACTACTTTTGATGCATATATTTGCAGATATCTGTGTTTTTAACACGTGACCCGCAGTCCTGAATATCTTTCCAGGATCAAGAGACCTGCATTTTAATCTTGACCCTGCCCTGGCCTTGTTGTGACTAGTCAGTTAATCCCATTAGGTCTTGATCTCCTTTCCTTTAGACCGGGGCTCATACACCTGGCCCCACATACCTTTGTATGGAAAGTCCTTGAGAAGTATGAAGTCCTCTATCCATAGAAGTGGTTTAAGTAATTACAGTAATTAACTGGCATATAGTTGACCCTTGAATAACACGGCTCCGCTTATGCTCAGATGTTTCTCTATCCAAGGGGTCCACATCACAGATTCAAGCAACTACAGGTGTCGGTAGGTTGACTTCCCAGATGGAGGGGGATACGGGACCTGTGTATACAGAGGGTTGACTATAATGTCTATGTGGATTCAACCCTGACATTGTTCAAGGGTCAGCTGTGACAGAGAAAGAGAGAGAGAGAGAGAGAGAGAGAGAGAGAGAGAGAGAGAGAGAGTGTGTGTGTGTGTGTGTGCGCGCGCGCGTGCACATACATATGAAGTCTGCAGAGTCATGATGAGTTGAATGACCAGGCCACTCTCCCTCTCTGTCCTGCAGCTGGTGGGCGCTGGTCAGTTACGGAGTCCTCTTGGTCACCCTGGGAGCCTTTATCTTCGGCCAAACGACAGCCAATGCCATCTTTGTGGATCTCTTGGCATAGCCACCAGTTCCCAGAGAACACACACTTGACCATTGGCTGCAGGAACTTGTCACCTAAAGCCGTAGGGCCATCCAGAGTCTGGCATCATTCCCCTCTGCTGGTGGGATGACATCTGGACCTCTTTCAAGGATAATTCTGGGGCCAAATGAGGCCCCACACCTAGACAACTCAGAACCAGTGCCCACCTGCTCCCCACCCTGGCAGTGCCGGGGATGGAGGGAGAAGGGCTCATGCTGCAGAGGAGCCTGCACTACCCCCCACGCCAGCTCATCACGTCTCCATGCCTGGAACCCACAGACAGAGAGGGTCAGTCGGTCTCAGAACAGCAAATCCAGCCTGACTTCTCTCTGGAGAAAGAGTGTGGGTATAAGGCCACTGTCCTCCCCTGAGCGGCCTCTCCTGCGTAGGGACTGTACTCATCACCCTGGGACAGGAGCTGCTGGAGTCGCCAGCAGCCCAGCCAGCTGCGCTCATCTGGGACCTGTCTGGCTACATCCAAAGGAAACACTGAAGTCACGTGGATGCACAGAGGCAGACAGTCATGCCTTGTCCGCCCCCTCCTGGACCCACAGTGAGCCTGTACCCCTCTTCCTGTGGCTAACTGGCACTTCCTAAGCCTTTCGGGGCCTCACCCTGTCTCTTCCCGCGCCTCACCCTGTCTCTTCCCGCAAACCTGATGGTCCAGGTAACCCTCTCCTCCTCCATCCCTGGACATCACCAAGTCTAATGTTTACAGGCGGTGCCAGCCTGGCTCTGAGCCAGCGACCAGGGCCGCCCGTGCCACGGTGCTGAGTTCTCCTCCGTCAGCTTTCCCCACGGGGGAGTCTGCTTTCCTCACTCAGATTCCAGATGGACCCCTCTTTTTAGAGGCACAGGGTGGCTGATGGAAAAGGTTACAGGAACCTTTCAGACCAGTGCAGATGCAGGCTGTGTCGGGGTCAAGGAGAACCTCTGAGACCTCTTTCAGTGATTGCTGCTCTTTGCCCTGCACGCTTCTTCCCCCTCCCCCACCCATCCTCAGCACCACAGCCCAGAAAGCAGAAAGGCAGCTGAGGGACCACCGACAGGGCAGCATATGAGTACAGTCATGCAACCTGGGTCTTTCCTGCACCCCCCTCCCCTTTTTCACCCCCACTCATTTTCTACATAGTTCAGTCTCCTGCTCACTGAAGCGTGAAGATAAAGGGGTACCAAAGTTTCAGTTGTTAACTTCCTCCGTTCCACCAGGCCCCACCTTGGCAGCCTTCATCAATGGCATTAAGGTCATATCTGGATGGTTGACCCAGGCAGTGTGAGGGGGGACACTCTTCATCCCTCCAATATTCCCATTGGATCACTTGGCCTGTTCACTTTGGCCAAGTGCATGCACCAAATCAGGCTTCCTCCACCTGGAACTCCTAGCAGTTCCTTGACCTCTGCTGCCCAAGGCCTGTGTTCCCCTCCCTGCCCAGCAACACACCACCTACGGCAGTGAAATCAAGGCAGCAGAGGCTCGACAGGCTCCTGCTCAGGCCCCAGACTGGGTGACCCACCTTTCCTCTCAACCCTGCTGTGGTCGCTCAACCTGCCGCCTAGCACCAGGCCCTGCCAGCGCCCGTCCCTGACAAGGTCAGGCTGCACAGCCTCTAACGTGGTTTATGGATGTAGGGGGATCCCCAGGGGGCGGTTACCACACAGAACCAGCCAGGAGAAGCAGGAATCCAGCTTCTTGGCTAACCTCAGGAGCCCACACCCTCCCGTTTTTCTTCTAACTGCAAAAACCAGGGGAGATGGTTAATAAAAAGGGGCTTGTGCTGCTGAGCCATGTGGCCTGTGTTTGTTGCTGGGACAAAGTCCAGGCCACTGATAGAAGGACAGTGGGCTGCGATGGAAGGGTGTGTAGTAAGGCACTATCAGTGGTTCTAGACAGCTCCCTTCTTTTCCCACATCCCATCTGCCTTTCTCTGCTGACTTAGGAATCTGTCTCTGTCCCTTGTCCTGCTGCCTGTCCCTCCCTGGCCTTCTATTTTGGGGTGAGTTTTAAATGCCTGAGCATCAACACCCCCATCTTGTCAGAAGTGTGTGTGTTGTGTAACCCCAGTTCCCAGCTGAGGAGTAAGTCACCATGCTGAATGCTGGTGATAAGATACTCAGCAAAACAGACACCAGCTTTGTCTGGGTCTGCTGAGTCTCAGGGTCTACTGCTAAGCAAGAGGTCACAGGAGCACATATAATCATGCACCACAGAACAATGTTTTGATCAATGATGGACCACATACACAAAGGAGTCCATGTGTGTCCCTAGGTATGCAGTAGGCTTGACCATCTAGGCTTGTTTAAGCACATTCTGTGATGTTTACACAATGATGAAATCACCTTACAACACGTTTCTCTGAATGTATGCCTGTTGTTAAGCAACACACGACTTTACTCGCAAATTGTGTAAGTGACAGGAAAGGAAAACATAAAATATTATCTTTGAAGATCTGGAGCTTGTCTTGAGGAAGTCTTCTTGGAATAAATAACATCTGAGCTAGCCCCTGAATGACAAAGAGTGGGAGGCCTAACTATAGTAAAGAGAGGCAGGGAGAACTTTTCAGGTCATGAGACCCGCATGTGCAAAGGCCCTGTGGCGGGAGGAACATGGCCGATTGAATTACTGAAATGTGGCCATTGTAGGAAGAGCATTGACTGGTTGTGGGAGAGCAACTGGATTTGGGGGGATACATCATAAGGTGAGACAGGCATTCTGAGATGATATTCAGTGGCTCCCCCTGGTCCTTGGAGTAAAGTCCAACCAGCTCATTTTCCACCCCACTCCAAGAACCCTCTCCAGTAGCATTAGGGACGCTCTCCAAAGACAAAACACTACTAAAGGGCTAGGGGCATAGGATAGCTTTGAGCCATAGTTCATACCTAACTAGAGAACTAAGAGCTTAAGGTTTGGTTTCACTTTCTGAGTGAAGAGAGGGAAGAAAAGGTTACATCTTTGCTAAAGCCAAATTCATCCATCCATCCATCCATTTTAACTCCAGACCTGCCTGTTTTTTGTTCACCTTACTCATCAGTACTTGATCAGTGTCTGTCTCCCCCTTTAGACTGTAAGCTCCATGGGAGCAGGGTCACACTCCCCTTGTCCACCAGGTATCTTAGCCCATTGCCCGGCACGTGGTAAGCAAGGGTTCAGTAGTTGTCGAATGAATGGATGGATGTGACCTGATGTTTGTTGATTCATATCTTATGCAGCACTTTACTTGCAGCATCCTCACCTGATTCTCATAACTATGAAGAAGTGAAGCTGAGAGGTGAACTACTTTGCCCAGGGACACACAAGTAGTAAAAATGGAGCCAGAAAGTACTCCTACTATACATGCATGAATAAACAGGTGCGCGGAAGGATCCCTCAGAGCCAGCCTGGTGGTTTCTGATCCCAAAAGGCAGGCTCAGGAACCTGTGGCCTGCGTGCTGGGCCCACATCCTGGGAACCCCTGGTCACACTCCCAGCCAGACCACATCAAGCAGATGCAGGCGGCTAACTTTGGATGTGATCAACTCGTCTCACATCTCCGGGATTTTGTTTCTAAATCTGAGTTAAGAATGACAATCACTACTGTTACTTACTTCACAGAGGAGAGCCGAGGTGAAGAAAGTACATGAAAAATAGTAAGTACTTTATGTCCAGAAATTTTCATCTACAAAGGGAGAAAACTGTTTCTCCTCAGGACATAGGCAGGATTTCTCCACCCCTTCTCAGGAGTCGGTGCTTCTGTAAGAGAGAGAGTGAGAAGCAGCCTCTATGCCACTGGGTGGCACCCAGGCCACTCACAGCCAACTTGCTGGAACAAGGGGGCGCTTTCTGACTCCCTGAATGGGTGCTTCTGGGAACTAGCGCTGCAGTAGAGTCACAATGTGGACCTTAAAAGACTAAACACAGGCCAGCAGGACTCTTCATTGGCTTCCGCTTGCCCCCCCCCCCAGGCTCTGTTCAGCTGATGCTGTCTACATGTGCCGGCCAATAAATTTTCTTCTTTTCTCCCTTAGGGCTCCCTTTTTCTCACTCCTGATGTAAATTTTCTTTGAGTCTTGTATTCTTTTTTTTTTTTAAGATTTTTTTTTATTTATGCATACAAGAACTGGGGTGTAGGCCAGTGGTGTGTGGGGTGAGAGGATTCACCAGAGACAGAGTGGGGAGCAGAACAGATCTACTGAAATACACTGCTGAGGGGAGCAGCAAGCAAGACAGGAGAGGTCTACAGTGCCATGAGGGAAGCTCCCTGGCCGGGGATGGAACTCGTGCTGCAGTGGCTGTGGATAGCTTCATAGAGCCGAGACTTAACCCCTTGCGCCATCAGGGAGGCCCCATATCCTATATTCTTAAGTGTTGAGTGAGGACTCACAGACCGGGTCATCCCCTTCCACAATCCCACCTACCTACCCCCATCCTCCGTTGGCCTTTTTTCAACTGAAATGTACATACAAAATTTTTACCTCCTTAGTATACAAATTCTGATTCAGTGGGTCTCCATGTGCCTTTCCTCTGGTTCTCAGACCACACTTTGAATCACAGGGGACTGGTGTACAGAGCAAAGTCTTTGGACTCAGATAGGCCTGGCTTGGATCTCAGCAATGCCACTTACACAGTGAGGACTTAGGCGTTCACTTCTCTGGATCACATTTTTTTTTTCAAACATGAGAGTGATGGTGCCCACCTTGTAGATACATAGTCAGCCCTCCATATTTGCAGGTTCTAATTGTGCAGATTCAACCAACAGTGGGTTGAAAATACTGCTATGTAGTTAGGTCTACGATAGTTTCATCTCTACTGAACATGCACAGACCTTTTTTCTTGTCTATATTTCCTAAACAAGACAGCATAGCATCTGTTTACATAGAATTTACAATGTATTAGGATTAAAAGTAAGGCCTTCCTGGTGGTGCAAGGGGTTAAGTCTCAGCACTATCAAGCTATCAGCAGCCACTGCAGCACTAGTTCGATCCCTGGCCAGGGAGCTGACCCACATGGCACAGAAGACCTTTCCTGTCTTACCCGCTGATCCCCTCAACAGTGGATCCACCTATTATGCTCCTCACTCTTTCTCTGGTGAATACTCTCATCTCCTACCCCCCCGTACCTCTGGCCTACGCCCCAATTCTTGCATGCATAAATAAAATTTAAAAAAATAATATATCTAGAGATGGTTTAAAGTTTAGGAGAGGACATATAAAAGTTACAGGCAAACGGGCCTCCGCGGTTAAGCGCTGCGCTGTGGAGCTGTCAGCAGTGGCAACGCAAGTTCGATGCCCGGCTGGGGAGAATCCCACATGGCGTGGCAGACCTCTCCTGCCTTGCCCGCTGCTCCCCTCAGCAGTGTATTTCTGATCTGCCTGTTCTGCTCCCCGCTCTGGCTCTGGTGAACCCTCTCGCTGCCCCATGCCTCTGGCCTGTACCCCAGCTTGTATGTATTAAAAAAAAAGTTACAGGCAAACACTATGACATTTTATAGAAGGGGGTCGTGGAACCAATCCACCAGGAATCCCAAGGGATAATAGCAAAACAAATGGGATAATAATAGATATGAAGTGCCTGGTAGAGAGCAGGGATTTTATCAGTCAAGGAGCGTTCACCAGCAGTTTCTGTCTTTGACCGATAGATGTCACCTTTGTGTAATTTCTGTTAATAATAGTGCAGTCTCAAAACTCCAAGCCCCGGAATCAGGAGGGCTCCTGGTGGCTCCCAGCTGCCGAGTACATCTAAGTAACAACCCAGTTAAAAAGACAAGCTTCAGGGCCTCCCTGGTGGCCTAGGGGTTAGAGCTATCACCACTGTGGCCTCAGTTCTATCCCCAGCCAGGGAGCTAATCCAAATATGGTGTAGCAGACCTTTCCTGTCTCACCCAATGCTCCCCTCAGCAGTCTCTTTCACTGCTCCCCACTCTCTCTCTGGTGAGTCCTCTCACCCCACCCCCACCCCCACCTCTGGCCTACACCCCAGTTCTTCCATGCAGAAAAAAAATTCAACTGGGAAAATTCTAAAGATATATTGACTTTATCCTACGATTCATGAATAGGGCAGCATCCCACCTAGCACCACCTAGCAGAGAGAAAGGAGCTCCAAGAAACTACAAAATGAAAGGTGTTCAGGCAGAAGGGGGTGGGACAAGGAAGGAAGTGCTTGGTAAAAAGCAGAGTGGTTGTGACAAGGTCACCCTCCTTGAGGGGAGGGCAGGGTTCTATGTGGAAGATTACCTCACTAATGCTGTCTGGGTAATTCCAGATTGACTAAGTTAAGATTCCATTCTCAGGAGAGGCAGAAACTGTCCTTAAATTAGGTATTAAATCCCAGTGTGTGATATGGAACTTAGAGTAAGTTACTCTATTTTGGGACTGTTACCTATTTTTTTTTAACACCCCGATTGTGGGACAGAACCACCTCAAGCTCATGCTCTCCAGTCTGATGGGGAGAATCAGATCAAATAATCACAGAAACTAATTGTGTAGGTAAATATGCTAGATATAGATTAGATCTCATAAATCCAGATTTGGTAATAATTCATTGCTGATACAATGGAAATTCTTTCAGTAGGTGTGAAGTAAGGTTAGAGACATTTTACTGGGAAGAAGACAGACACTATCCTTAACCCTTTGTGTTGTGGGGGGAGGAAGGTAGATAGGCCAAGATCCATCCAATGGGTCATTCCGCCATTCAAAATGAAATTGATGTTTCCAAGCTAGTATGTAAAAAGCTTGGAAATGGTCACTCCATTCTAACAAGTAAAAAGCTGATCAAACTGAAAATTCAACAACTTTTCTCTTTCTCTATAAATAAAATAACATTGCATTCTGACATTATTTAAGTTTCAGGTGTGTATCATTGAGAATCAACTAGTATACATATTACATTAAGTTCAGTCATTAAATCTCTAATTCTGTCTTCTTAGATCTGTAATACAACTCCAGCTACAAGGCACATCACTACCCCAAATTGTAGGGTGACAGGCAAATGCAGACAATAACCCACAGCAGAAACCTCTGCAGGAACCAGTGGCAGAGCAGGAAAACCTGTATTGTGATAAGCGAAATGCTGGAGATCAGTGTGGACAAGTCTGAGAGAGAAAAACACCAGGACACCTAGACATCAGGAGGGCCCACATACCTCCTGGAGCTTTGCCTCCTGGAGTTCTACTAGCTTCTCACAGTAAGCCTCAGAGAAAATTCCCCTCCTGCTTCAGACAGGGGAGGGTAAAAAGGATCATTCTGAAATGTGTCATAGCATTCTGTTCTTAACGAGATATGCCCTCAGGAGAAACTTAAAATTTAACTTGAGTCTAATCTGCTGGGGTTTTATCAGAGCCTAACTAACCTGGGGGAAGGGAAATACCCTACTCCAGCCAACCCTAGCTTTCCATGTGAGGGAGGGAAATACAACTCCAGAGCACACTAGCCACCTTGACTTCACACCAAAGAGGGGTTGGGGGTAAACTGAGGCATGAGTGACATTCATAGCCTAGAAGCACACATGCTCACTAAAAGACTATGATGTAATCAAAAATTGCTTCCTCTTTTTTTCTCCCTTGCCACCACATTACTAAAGGGCTAATAACAACAGTTCCTTTTAACCCAGTATTTTATGTCTGGCTACCTAGAAAAAATTACAAGAGGCAAAAAACAAAGTTTGAAAAACAGAGCAAGTATCACAGCTAGACAGATATATCAGGGATGTTGGAATTAATTTCCAAACAAGGAATTTAAAATGTCTATGACTGATTCACTAGGGCCCTAGTGGATAAAGTAGGCAGCATGCAAGAGCAGATGGGCAATGTCAGCAGAGAGAGAAATGTTTAAAAATGAACCAGAAAGAAATGCTAGAGAGAAAAAAAGAAACCTTAATGAAGATTATGAATGTTTTGGATGGGCTTAATAGTAGATTGAACAGGGCTGAGGAAAAAAAAAGATCTCTAAGCTTGAGGATCTATCTCTGAAGTTATTTCTGAAACCAAAAGGTAAATAAAAAAGAGGATAGGAAATCCAAGAACTGTGAAACAACTACGAAGGGAGTAATGTATGCACAATAAGGATATCAGAAGAGAGAAAAGAACAGAAGAAATATTTGAAACAGTGAGTGAGAATTTCCCCCAAATTAATGTCAGGCAGCAAACCACAGATCCAAGAAGCTCAGAGAATACCAAGCAGGGTAAATACCAAAAAATACAACACCTAATCATATTATCATAGGAAAAAATCTAAGAGAAAGGGGGGAAAAAGTCCTTACAGATGGCAGAGGAGAACCTTACTTACAGAGAAAGACAAATAAGTTTTGAAAAATGAACAAGACAGGGCCTCCCTGGTGGCGCAGTGGTTAGCGCTGCGCTGTGGAGCTGTCGGCAGCTGCGACGCGAGTGCCAGGGAGAATCCCACATGGTGCGGCAGACCTCTCCTGCCTTGCCCGCTGCTCCCCTCAGCAGTGTACTTTGATTTGCCTGTCCTGCTCCCCACTCTGTCTCTGGTGAACCCTCTCGCCGCCCACGCCTCTGGCCTGTACCCCAGCTTGTATGTATAAATAAAATAAAAAATCTTTAAAAAAGAAAAATGAACAAGACAAAAACTGTCACTTAAACATTAAGAGAGTCACATCAAAAAGTAAATCAAAAGAAGAGTTGAAGATAGTTTTAGAAAATCTCCCAGAAAGCAGAACAAAAAGGCAAAAAGATGGAAAAGAAGAGACAAGAAAATCTGAGTTTTAACTCAGGTTCAACATCGGACTTCCAGAAATAGAGAACAGAGAATACAGACAGGGCAGGAGAGAAGGGAATATTATCAAAGAACTAATTTAAGAAAACTTCCCAGAACTGAAAGACATGAGGTTACACATATTTAGAACAATAAATTAAATTTTTAAGAACTGTACTAGACAATAGTGGGCAGGGAAGGTATGCATTTTAGCATCACTTCTCAGCAAGCTGAGATCAATGTAGATCAACGCCTTCACTATCCTGACTGAATATTTTCAACCAAGATTTTAGTAAACAATTGAACTCTCAATTGAGTGTGAAACTAGCATCAAAATATTTCCAGAGAAGCAAGGAGTAAATAAATTTTCATCCTATGCAATCTTTCTTAGAAAGTCACTGCAGAATATGCTTCAGCAAAACAGAGCTGTAAAGCAACAAAAAGGAAGGCAAAGCATTCAGGAGATAGATCAATCTCAGAAAATTGACCACAATGGTTCTGGAATGGCAGCTGGGCAGTTGAATAAAAGGTAGTCAGTTCAGTTGGAGAAGGAACGTGAAGGGCTACAAAAGGAAGGTCTGCAGGGAAAAATAAATCTAAGAGGTTGCCTGATTCGTGTAAGCATTTGGAATGAGTATTGGCAGATCAGCTGGAACAATGGATAAGTATGTACATATCATCAAATGGGAAAATACGCCAATTATTAACTCCAAGAAAATCAAAAAAGTTTTATAAGAAAGTCAATGTAATCTTGGTAAACCAGCAAAAACAATGAACAGTATGCACAAACTTGTAATCATTTGCACACTGATTACTTAATCCTAAAGGTTGCAGTGTGATGTATTAAAAAGAGAAAAAGAAACTTTAGGGGCCAAATGTAACAAAGTTAAATCAATAGTCAATAATTACTACTTTTAACTTTTAAATCAAGGAATAGTATTAGTGCATTATTTTAAAATTCTGAGGTAAACAGCAAAAGAACCAACTTAAAAGAGAGGAAGGTAGAGCAAAGGACTAGCTAGTGGTGGGTAAAGGACAAGAAACTGCTGACATTTTCTCCTCTGGATTCCCTCATTCAATCTTGGGTGCAAACTCATGAGGCAAAAAGAAAGCACAAAAACATTTTTTTCTTGCATGTGCTTTGGAAACTTTGGCATAGACAATAATGGCTCCAGGTCTGATGGATAGATACAACTGCTGACAATTATGTAAGCAGTTTTTAGTGCCACTAGATTTAAAAAAAAAATTTGATTCATAACTAGTTTGCTTTTTTTTTTTTTAAAGATTTATTTATTTATACATACAAGCTGGGGTACAGGTCAGAGGCACGGGGCGGCGAGAGGGTTCACCAGAGACAGAGTGGGGAGCAGAACAGGCAGATCAGAAGTACACTGCTGAGGGGAGCAGCAGGCGAGGCAGGAGAGGTCTGCCGCACCATGTGGGATTCTCCCTGGCTGGGCGTCGAACTCGCATCGCACGCTGCCGACAGCTCCACAGCGCAGCGCTCAACCGCTGCGCCACCAGGGAGGCCCTAGTTTGCTTTTTTAAAAGACCTAAAAAGTATTTTGAAATAAAGGAGGTAAAAACTGAATATCTGCTATATCGGTCATGAATTCTAGCTTTGCTACTTATAATGAGTGTTAGGCAGTTATTGAAATTATTTGACCTTTGATTTTTTTTAAAGATTTATTTATTCGGGCATACAAACTGGGGTGTAGGCCAGAGGTGTGGGGGGATAAGAGGATTCACCAGTGACAGAGTGGGGAGCAGAACAAGTGGATCTACTGAAATACACTGCTGAGGACAGCAGCTGGTGAGACAGGAGAGGTCTGCTGTGCCATGTGGGAAGCTCCCTGGCGGGGGATCAAATTTGTACTGTAGTGGCTCTGGATAGCTTGATAGTGCTGCGACTTAACCCCTTGTGCTACCAGGGGGGCCCTGGCCTTTGATTTTTTTCTCACCTATATATTACAATAGTTGTTGCAGCGAAGAATGCCTGACCCCATCCCCAGTCAATAAAACTTGTGAAATAATAGAAAATACATGTATTGGTCTCTGGTCCCAGTTTCTGGCACAGAGTTTCTAAAATCCTTGCAATTTCCTAAGAGATATGAGCACTGGGAGCATCTTTTGTTCTAATAGTTGGTATTTGACCCCTGCTGCTGACACAGAGCTTGGCAATGCCTAAGAATTTCCTGCATGATCCGAATGCCTTGTGTTCCAGTGACGTAACCCTCAGTGGGCTCCTGGATAGCTTCAGGGTGGGGGCTGGTCACCAGAAAGATCAGGCCACTATTAGAAGGTTGGGACTTTCAAGCCACAAGCCACTCTTCCCATCCTCTGGGAAGAGGAGAGGAGGAACTGGAGATTGAATTTACATGAATCGTGCCAGTGTGAAGAAACCTCCATAAAAAGACCAAAGGATGGAAGAATGAGGAGGTGTACCTATTACTTTCACTCAGCGTGTTTTTAAGATTCATCTCTGTTGTAGCATGTGTCACTAGCCTATCCTTTTTCTTGTCTGAATAATATTCCATTGTGTGAATCTTTATCACGTCATACTACCTAAAGATTGCTCAAAGTCAAAGGCTTGGGAGTGGGAGTCTGGGGAGAGAGTGGGCGAATAGAAAGCCTTGGACTCAAGATGGAAGTCTTCTCCTTCTGCTAATCAGAGCTTCCCAAGCTGACAGGTTTCACCTCTGAGTAACAAGGCAATGACAAAGCAACACCCACAGTAGTTACACAAACCACGCCCTCTCAGACTGCTGTGGCTTCCTGCAGTTGTCCCCAGCCTCTACCAGGGAGACCCAAGGATGTGGCCAAGGTCTCTTTCCAAACAGGAAACACGAGCTCTGGGTTTCTGGGAATAGAGACCACCCTGCACAGGTCATCTTGGAGTCTCACTTTTTAGTGATCCAAGAGAGAAGAAAGTCTTTACCATAAATAATGATTATTCATTACCACAGCAATGAACCTGGGGTGCAGGATGATAGTGACTCACCAGGCTCTCAGAATCAGCAACAAGGTGGAGGAAACCAAATGGCTGAGAGGTCAGGCCCCACCACAGTAACGGGGACTGATCTGGTCAAGGGGGTGGGGGAGGCACAGGATACAGGGTCCAGAGTTTGATCCAGATTCAAATTCCCACTCTAGGCTTTAGCCCTCTGAGAGATAGGAGGTTCCCTCATAGAGCTGCTGTAAAGATTGGCTATGATCAATCTGACATTTACTGGGAGCTTACCATACAAATACATTTTATTCCATTTAGTCATCATAATGACCTTATTATTACCATGCCAATTTTACAGAAGAGAAAACCAAGGCATAAGGTAACTTGTTCAGGTAGAAGTGGTGGTGGAGGACAGAAGCAGGGAGATCTGAGATGGTGCAGATTGCTTCACAAAGATCACATTTACAGAGCAGTAGCAGGCCCCACAGGAAGGCCCAAAACATTCCCTTTTAGCGTTGTGGTTATGGTTGGAAGTCAAATGCCCATTCTCAAACCCTAATGGTTGGCGCATCCATTTCAGAAAATTCATGGACAAAAAGAGTATTAAAGATCCACATGGCCTTTAACCTGGTTATTCCATATCTCACAAGATATCCTAAGGAAATAGAGATACATGCAAAGATACATGTACAAAATCATATACAGAATTATTCATTGTGGACCTCCCCGGTGGCCTAGGGGTTAAGTCTCAGCACTATCACTGGTATGGCTTGAGTTCAATCCTGGCCAGGGAGGTGACCCACATATGGCACAGCAGACCTCTCCTGCCTCGCCCGCTGCTCCCCTCAGCAGTGTACTTCAGTAGATTTGCCTGTTCTGCTCCCCACTCTGTCTCTGGAGAACACTCTCACCCCAGCCCCCACACCTCTGGCCTGCACCCCAGCTTGTATGCATAAATAAAAAAATAAATAAATAAATAAATAAATCTTAAAAAAAAAAAGTAGCCACATCCAATGCCAACCTTTCTGCATCACTGAATTCCTGGTTAACATAAGTCAAAGCGGGCCTCCCCGGTGGCGCAGCGGTTAAGCGCTGCGCTGTGGAGCTGTCGGCAGCGGCGACGCGAGTTCGAAGCCCGGCCGGGGAGAATCCCACATGGTGCGGCGGACCTCTCCTGCCTCGCCCGCTGCTCCCCTCAGCAGTGTAGTTCTGATCTGCCTGTTCTGCTACCCGCTCTGTCTCTGGTGAACCCTCTCGCCGCCCCACAGCTCTGGCTTGTACCCCAGCTTGTATGCATAAATAAAAAATGAAAAAAAAAATAAGTCAAAGCCTTAACTGTATAGACCGTATGTTTAAAATAAAATTCTAAAATGTGCTAGAAATTCTTTCCTCTTTAGCAGACTATATTACAGATATAACTGAAATCTTTCTTTATTGCCTGAAGATCTCACTAAGCCCCTTCCTTCCTCCCACCCTTCCTTCCTTGCTTACTTCCGTTGTTTTTAAACACCTACAATGTGTCACTGTCTAGGCTTGAGGACAGAAAAGGCACAGGGAGCTGGGGCAGGTGCTAACTGTAGAATAGCCCCGAGAAATTGCCTCGTGGACTAAATTGTGAATCCTAGTTGTTTGTTGGGGACTTGCTTTTTTTGACTCTTCTGAGTTGAAAGCTCAGGGGGAAAAAATCAACCTAATCGTGAGCTGTAGGTGGCTGAGTTCACATGAGTCGAGGTTTAACAAGGCTCAGGCACCCGATGGCCTCCCTGGTGGCACAATGGTTAAGCGCAGCACTGTGGAGCTGTGGAGCAACTACTGCTGGAGTTACACACCCGGCCATCGAGATTCTCACACGGCGCAGCAGACCTCTCCTGCCTCACGTGCTGCTCCCCTCAGCGGTGTATTTCGGTCAATCTGCCTGTTCTGCTCCCCACTCTGTCTCTGGTGAATCCTCTCACCGCCCCACACCACCTCTGGCCTGCACCCCAGCTTGTCTGCATAAATAAATAAATCTTAAAAAAAAAGAAAAAGGCTCAGGCACCCGGAAGCTCTATTCCAGTAGGAAGAGAGCACAGAGTTGGCACTGGAGCTCTGCATTGGAGTCAGACTCTCCCACTCCTGCAGGTCTTAGAGACACAGCCTTTACTGGGCACTGACTATGCATGTGGCATTGTATCCAACACTTCATGCATTATCTCACCTGATCCGCAGTTCTAAAAGCATTGCCTAAGAAATCCCATAAAAGGCACTTTACCTCCCGAAGTCCGAATTTCTTCATCTGCAAGGTGGAAACAAAAGCAGCATCTGACAGGTTTGTTGAGTGGATTAAGTGCACTCAGTGGGGGAAAGCCCTCACTCAGCATTGGGCCTGGCCCAGGGTGTGAGCACAGCTGATGTGGCCGCCAGGACACGCCACTCTGCCAAGTGTGTCCTCTCGAGGGGCACTGCTGGGTAATCAGGTTTTAGGTTTTGAATTTTCCTTTCTTTTTTGTAATATCTTGTCTCTCCCCGCCCCCACCTTGGTTTTTCCTCAATTTTAAAGGAAACTTCCTAAAGGAAGTTTATGCCCAATGCAATCTCTACCTATATCCAGCTCCTCACCTGGCCTGCCAGTATCACGGCCAGGGCTCCCCACTTTTTACTGTAGCAAGGACGAGCTGGGGTGCTGAATAAAGACCATGCTTCTAGAAGCATGAATGTTTCAAGGACTTGCTCCTAGAGTTTCCCTCTGCAGAGACAGGAAAGAATGAAAAGAACTGCCACCAATCCCAAGAAGCAAAGTCCGGCAAAAGATTCCGGACTCAAGTGGAGCATACCTTGGTGGCGGGTATGCTACTGTTGGACAGTAGATCTTTTACTTATAAAACACTAGCAACAATGTAAACCAATGGTACTGCAATTAAAAATTTGTAAAAAAAAAAAAATTCCTAACCACCCACTACCCTTGCTGGGTCTTTTGATATCACCTAAAAGAACCTCCACCATCGTGACTATAGACCTAAACTTGAACCCCTCAAACTTAGGATCCTCAGCCCCCTTCAGGATGAGTCACCTGAGAGACATTGTGAGTTCACAATTTAAAAATTAACTTTAGATTGTTTTTGCTGCATTTTTTTGCCTGCAAAAATAAAATCTGCTCGTCAAAAAAAAAAAAAAAAAAAAAGAAAGAAAAACCTTACACTCCAGTTTGGCCAGAACTTGCTTCTTTCATTGTATCCTAGGCAGGGTTACTCCCAGCCTACAGGGATGCCTCCTGCCAAGAGCTAAAATCTAACTTCACACGGTTTAATAAGACCCAACCCAGTATAAAACGAAAGTTCCTCTTGACTGCTTGCCTGTTTCCAGCAGGGTACAGGCAGAAAAGAAAGCAGCACTCAGTTAATCCAAACACCTCCTGGGGTGCAACCTCACACAGGTATCTTTCCTCTACAGTGGGAGGGTTCCAACAGATGATTCTGAGGTCCTCTGACTTGGGAACCCTGGGGTTCTAGTTGGAGTTTGCCACCAACTGACCTGCTAGACTGAGACCCCTAACCCCCAACCTATCACATATGGCTGATGGCACTGAAGTCAGGCCGGGAACCATCGGGAAGAATTGTTGCAATGTGAGTTCTCAGCGACAACCCCAGAAAACAAAGGGAGTCTTTGCCAAGTTTCCCTTGCCAACATAGGGCTCCTGGGGGAAAAGCAAAGGGAGGCCCTCTTCCAAGTAAATGGGTGATCTCCTGATCACAGGACCTGATGTATGATTTGTTGGGTCCTCATTCAAAAGTTATTAAGAATTTCAAGATAATGACAGCAGAGCAGTAAATCAAGAGTGGGGCCTTTGTGTGCACAGAGCGTGTCCCCGCACAATGCCTCTCTCAGGCCAGCGAAGTTGGCCCTGCCTGGCCACCCTGGAACATGGGGCCAGGGGCTCACTTTCCCTTGTTCCTCAGGTTTGGGGAGTCCCAGGGGCACCCTGCATCAGACCTTCTGGTGTGTGGCTAAGTGGCCAGGACGCAGTAGCTCCATGGAGGGAATTCTGGCTGAGAATGGGCCCTCTTGGGTGTGGGACTGGGGGAGTTGGGGGTTGGGGGGATCCTTCCTCAGAGCAGTGCTGGGTGGGGCAGGAGGACCTGGCCTACTTCTCCCTGCTGATTTAAACCAGAGCTATGGTCAGGGCAGCTGAGGGGCCCTATTCAACCTAGTGCCAGGCAGTCAGGGTTGCGGGCGGAGGCAATAAGGCTCAGCCACACACTCTGGGAGGGCAACAGAAGAGCAAGCCTCTCCTTGTGGTGGAAAGAGGCCTGGGCTTTTTCATCCATCAATTGCCTTGTGGAAATTTTAGAATCAGGCGAGTAAAATTCCACAGAGAGCAAATCCTCTGGAGCAGTACTGAAAGCTGCAGGGTCATGTGCTCGGACAAGACAGGTGGGGCAAACCCCACCTCCAACACCTCTGAGCTGTGGGAGCTTGACCAAGTTACTGAGCCTCGGCAGCCCTGAGCTTCCTCATTTATGAAATGGGCACTAAGAACGTTAGCATTGTGATGATTTAGATTATTTGAGGAATTTAGCATAATGTGTATCCTGGAAACAGGCTGATTGATTAGTTCAAATTTGGACTTGGCCATACACTAAGTTATGAGACGTTGGGCAAATAAACCTGTCTGGGTCTCGGTTTTCTCATCTGAGAAATGGAAATAATAAAACTTACTTCAAAAGTTGTTGTGAAGAGCCACCAGGTCATTCCCATAGCACAGTCCCAAGCAGAAAAGTGATGTGTCCACAATGCCCTCTTCTGATGGCTTAGGAGACAACAGAGCCCATCGGGAACAATTTAGGGATAGAGTTCAGGAAAAAAATCTCTTACGTGCCTCTCTGGTGGCACAAGGAGTTAAGTCTCAGCACTATGAAGCTATCATCAGCCACTGTGGCCTGAGTTCCATCCCCAGCCAGGGAGCTTCCCACATGGCACAGCAGACCTCTCCTGTCTCGCCCGCTGCTCCCCTCAGTAGTGTATTTCAATCTGCCTATACTGCTCCCCACTCTGTCTCTGGTGAATCCTCTCACCCACCTCCCACACCTCTGGCCTACACCCCAGTTCTTGTATGCATAAATAAATAAATCTTTTTAAAAAGTGAATTTAAAAGAAAATCTCTTACAAAATTTGGCTTTCAATGGGCATATCCATTATTCAGGGGTTTGAAGGATTCTGGAGGTGGTCTGGAGAGGCTGGAGAAAGAGGGTTTAGTCTCCCTCGTGGGATGCCCACCAGGCATTCCTAAAAAGATGGCTGCCCTGGAGCCACCTGCTCCCTGATTGAAGCACCCACGTTTACTTCTCCTGGGCTGCCAGCTTATTAGGAGGCACCCACAAGAGTTCCCCCACTGGGCACTCGGTACTACGGAAGTCTTTGACCCTGCAGCCTCAAGACACCCACACCTCCCTGCACATGAATACTGAGGGACTCCTCCAGTTCCCTCCTGCTGGAACCTGGTAACTGATGTCCTTACCCAAGTCCCCTGCTGGTGTGAGTTTTTCCCACTTTCTCAGTCGCAACTACCAGACCAGCAGGTGGGTGGCTGGGCCACTCAAGGCAGAGAGGAGGGAAGAGGAGGAGAGAGGATAAGGAAGGGGAGGAATGGAAAAAGAACAAGAAAGCAAGGTGGAGGTAGAGAGAAGACAGGAAAGCAGGAGCTGGAGGAAGAAAGGCCTCATGTCTCACATCAGAGGCTGCAAACTGGTGGCCTATGAGCTACAGCTATTCAGCCCAGGGACATCTTTCTTTCAGCCCACCTATTGTTTGGGGAGAAGAAAACTTGAATTTTTGTCATCACCATTTAGACAATTTAGCGGTTTAACTTCAAAGTTCTGATTTGTCCACTCTGAGCCTGAATTTCCTCCTAGCAATACCCTCTGGGGCTGAGGAGCAGCAAAGGCAGGTGCTGTAGAAAGACATGTGCTCTCCAGTTCACCACTGTCTCACGATGCCCTACTGTCTGACACCCATCTTTTGCACCCTATCATGTTCTCCACCCAGCTCCTGCAAACCTCACCCTGGAGGTTGATAGAAAAAGGATAACGGCTCCTCCCTCTTAGAGACTGGGTAGGCTGTGGTTAAGGGTCAGACCGCCAGATTCATAGGCCAGTTCTCCATTTCCAAGTAGATAAACAGGGGTCAGATCCTCCAACTTTCCTGTGCCTCAGTTTCCTCATAAGTCATATGAATACTGATAATAGTATCTACTCCATAGGTCTGGGCAAGGAATTAAAGGAATACATACATACAAAGGACTAGAACATCCGCAAAGCTCAGTGTCAGCTGCCATGATGTTTATTCCTGAGGATGTCACAGCGATCAGACTGTGTGTGAGCAAAAGTCTCTGAGCCTTTAGGAGCTGAACAAAGATGAAGGGTTGTTGTATTTATCAACTGGGTCAGGTGAAGCCTGATTCAACTGAGAAGGGTATGGTGACCAGGTAGCTGACCCTGCAGGTACTTCCTTTATGACCGTGGGCAAGTCATTCACCTTCCCTGAATCTGAGTTACCGGATCTGTGAAATTAACCAGTCAAACCAAATGAAGATCTCTGGATCTTCATTTTCTTCTTTTCTTTTGGTCCTTCATTTCCTTTTTTTAAGATTTTGTTTTCATTTATTTATACATACAAGAACTGGGGTGTAGGCCAGAAGAGCGAAGGGAGTGGTGGTGAGAGGATTCACCAGTGACAAAATGAGGAGCAGAACAGGCAAATCTACTGAAATACACTGCTGAGGGGAGGAGCAGGCGATACAGGGTCTGCTGCGCCATGTGGGTCAGTTCCCTGGCTGGGAATCGAACTCAGGCCACAGTGGCTGATGACAGCATGATGGCACTGAGACTTTAACCCCTGTGCCACCACCTGAGGCCCCAAGTCCTTCATTTTCTTATCTGAAGTTGAATGCAACAATCTTTTCTTGAGTTCTTGACTGTGTTACTTTATCCCCATAGTGCCAGTGAGGTGGCCCAGTCCCAGCCCTCATGGAGATTACAGTTCAGTGCAGAAGCTGGCATCAAACAAGTCATGACTAGTGTGAGGAGTAGGGCAAAGGGGAGCTGCAGGAGATGTGGGGCACAGAGTATGAAGAAGCACATCACCCCGGGCATCAGGGAGGGGAGCCCAGTGAGTGTGGAGGAAAGAGCACAGCGCAGATGGGAGCAACGATAAGGCATGGAGCTAATAGAAGCTGATGCTTGAGATGCCAAAGAGTCACACATAAGAGGGAGAAAGGTAGCAGTTGGGCCTGGTGAGGTCAGCAGGACTTAATATGCAGGGTCTCATGAGTCCATTGAGGTTAAGGGGAACAGGAAGCCCTCAGAGGATGTGAAGGCCAAAACTGCCTCGACCAGCTCTGCCATGTTCGAAGATCTCCCTTTGGCTCCAGTGGGAAGACTGGATCAGAGAGGGGAAGAGTAAACCTGACAGATACCACTAAAACGTGCAGATGAGTAGGTGACCTCTTCTCCCACTTGGTTAAGGCAAGAGAGATTCTGGGGATCTCTCCCACCTTGACCAGTCACTTGGAGCCCACTTCCTCTCCCCATTTCGGTGGTTCTGACAACTACCCAGCACTGCTGAGCTTCTTTGGAAAGTCCCTCACTGTTGCCAGCCTGACATCTATGTTTTCAGAGAAAGTCCCAGGCATGCCTCGCTAAGTGCATATGTTGTCAAAGGTCTGTTTTCCATTAAATTAAATGTAAGTCGAAGGCCCTTGCTGGCTAAACAGGAGCTGAAAATCAGCAGTGCCCAGAAATCCTTATCCCTTGCAGGAAGCCTGTTCCTGCCTTCTTCTGTATTCTTTGAACACATTCTTTGGCACAGATGGGAACAGGGTAGAGACCAACCCTTCTAGGATGGAGGAGGGGAGAGAGGGAGAAATGGAGAAATGTACATATGCAGGGTGGTTTCACAGAATGCAAAGGATTGAGAAGACCACTTTAGACAGCACTGTTGGAAGCCTCCCTGAGAAGGATGCAGAGGAGCTGAAGGACAAGAAGGAACCTCAAAGAAAGCATCAGGAAGAGTGGTCCAGGCAGAGGGAAAATCAAGGGTAAGCCTGAGGCAGGAGAACCTAGGTGGGAAGGCCACTGGGGCCGGGGCAGGATGCACAGAGGACCATGGGAGAGAGCAGTTGGAATGATGAACAGGATCCTGGGGCTTTGAAAGCCATGGCCATGATGAAGATTCCATGTAGGGTTTGGTAGGAAGCCATTAGAGGAGTTAGCGGAAGGGAGGGAGACCAGTAGGGTCTGTTGTGATGCTCCAGGCAGATATGTCGGTGACACACGGACTAGAATGAGAGCACTGGAGATGGCCATCAATGGAAAGATTTGGGAATATTTAGAGGAGAGAGATGAATCACTGACCTTGATCCTTATCCCCTCTACCCTCATTTCCCCATCTGCAAAGGAGGTTAATCTGAAAGGTGTCAGCTGCCCTAGATTCTGCGTATGGTTCCGACTTCATCCTGTGTGAGGCAGAATAGGCAAGAGGCTGAGTGTTGGGCCTGGACATGGCACTAACCTGGGTTTGAATCTTGGCTCCGTCCCTAAGTGGCTGTGGGGTCTTAACAAACTCTTTAACCTCTCTGTGCCTCAGTTTCATCATCTGTAAATTGGTGATGCACACAAGGGTGCCTGCCTCATGGGGTTACAGTGAGGAGAGGTGACGATGAATGTGAAGCGCAGGGCCTGCCACCTGGTGAGCTCTTCATCGGGGTCAGCCACCACCATGTTACCATCGGGAGCAGGCTTCTCTGCATTTATTTGTCTCTTCTGGTTTCAGGGCTTTAGAGTAGGAAACAGAATGAGCAACTATCAGCTGAAGGATGATACGCCGAGAGAGAGTTTGGTTACCACCGTGGCCTCTTTGGCAACAAGTAAATCCTGTTCCTTCCACGCCTTAGCACATCTACCTCTGAGGCAGGTGGCTCCCTGCCATCCTTAGGCCCGAGGTCAGTGACATCACCAGGCAGACCAATTTAGATTGATCAGGATTAAATAATACAGCAGGAAATGGAGTGACAGCCATGGGAGTGGAGATGAGTCCAGGGGGCCCCACCCTTACTGCCTGACTCTCCAGCTCTCTGCCTGCGGCCTCTGGGCTTTCCTCAATACATGCCTGCTCTGAGGTCCCTGCAACTCCACGACAGGAGGACAACTGCTTCAATGTGATGAGTCACCTCTCTCCTGTGAGCACTGGAAAGAGGGTGCCCCTCTCCTCCTCACCTGGCAGGAACACAAAAAAAAAAGGAGGGGCTCAGAACCCCAGTGTACAGCACTGTCCTAACACACATGCTGGCTTCTAATTCAGTTTACAAAGCACGACGCTTATCACCCAGCAGGCAGATGAGTAGGACCCATGCAATTGTTCAAAAAGATCTTATTTGGGGAGGGCTTGGGGCAAATTAGTAAAGGTGGCCAAAGGTAGTAACTTCCAGTTATTAGAGAAATGACTCCTGGGAACATGATACACAAAAGAGTAACTGTAGTTAACAATACTGTATTGTGTATTTGGAGGTTGCTAAAAGAACAGATCTTAAAAGTTCTCATAATAAGGGCCTCCCTGATGGCACAACACGTTAAGTCACAGCACTATGAAGCTAGCCAGAGCCACTGCAGCATGAGTTTGATACCAGCCCTGGGAGCTTCCCACAAGGCGCAGCAGACCTCTCCTGCTTTGCCCGCTGCTCCCCTCAGCAGTGTATTTCAGTCAATTTGACTTCTGCTTCCCACTCTGTCTCTGGTGAATCCTCTCACCACCCCACACCTCTGGCCTACACCCCAGCTTTTGTATGAATAAGTAAATAAATCTTTAAAAAAAAAAAGTTTCATGACAAGAAAAAAATTGTAACTATGTGTGGGAATGGAGGTTAACTAAACATATCATGGAAATTATTTCACTATATATATTATATATATATATCTCACACATATATATAATATATATATATATCAAGTCATTATATTGCATGCCTTAAATTAATAAGATATATATGTCACTTATAGCTCAATAAAAATGGAAAATTAAAAATAAATTAAAAATTTTTTTCTTTTCACTGCTTAAATTGCAAAATCAATATACTTTAATTAGAAATTTTTAAAAAATAAAAATAAAACAGAACAAAAACAAAAATTCAAACAATATGGAAGTTTGGTGTGCTCTAGACTTAATTATTACTCAGAGTAGGTATTATTATCCCCATTTTGCAGACAGGAAAACAAACTACCACACAGCCTTTCAGGCAATGAGAGTAAAAATTCAGTGGTTGTGTGTGTGTTTGTGTCTGAGGACAGGATTTGTCCCCTGGCTATGTAACCTCACAAATGGGCTTCCCACCCTGCCTTAATGAAGGAGAAACCCACGAAGTCCTCCACAAAACACTCAGCACAAGGGGCTTGATCCACATCAGAGATAACAGTCCCTCTGCAAGAGCTAGGACAGTCCCCAGTTCCTCCTGCAGCATTTGCTGTTACTCCACACCCATCTCCCTCCCCAGAGGCTGTGCATACTGAATGCGTATGACTGAGAGCTAGTCTAGGGCAACTGGGTTGGCTCTGATTTCATGACAAAAGTGATTTCTTACAAATCTCAAAATTAACGGGAGGTCTCACCAGGAATGGTGACAATTCAGACATAGCTGCCCAAGCAGGTTTCCCACAACTCCCTGGGCTTTTGCTGGGCCCTCTGAGTTCTGAGTAGCCATTTGCAGAATCTGAAAATTCCAAGTGCCTCACACTTTCACTTAACCCTTGGCAAAGGGTTACAATACACACCAATTTTGGGTTTTCAAACAAGAATTTACACGTTAGGAGTTTTTTGCTGGACACTATAACCCAGATTTCTGCCAAGGAGTTTGACTGCCATTCAGCCTTGCAAGGTTCCTGCTATTCACACACATGTGGAAATGTTACTAGAATTGGGAACAGATGGGAGGACCAAGGAGCCTTTGGTCTTATCTAAATGGGAGCCCCCCAAATTGTAAATTCTGACTTGACATAGCTGGTGGTACTTGGTAGCTCTCCCTATGTGGAAGGGTTACAGCAATGCCCTCAGATCCTCAGGTGTGGATGCGTCCCTGGGGTCAGCTCCAAGACTGACCCCAGGGCCAGAGGGCACAAGCTTAGCTCCCATGACATATTAGTTCTGCTCCTGTTGGGTACCTAAGTAATTGGACCCTGTCGTCATAAATGCAGCAAATTGAGTTTTTTTTTTTAAGATTTATTTTTCTTTTATTTATGCATACAAGAACTGGGGTATAGGACAGAGGTTCAGGGGAGAAGGGGAGAGGGTTCACCAGAGACAGAGTGGGGAGCAGAACAGGCCGACTGACTGATACACACTGCAAAGGGGAGCAGCAGGAGAGACAGGAGAGGTCTGCTGCGCCACGTGGGTCAGCTCCCTGGTCAAGGATTGAACGCATGCTGAAGTGGATGGTGAAAGCTTGACAGTGCTGAGACTTTAATCCCTGTGCCACCAGGGAGGCCCACAAATTGAGTTTTTATCCTCAATCCTAGAAAGACCTTGGTGTGATTCCTCTCTGCAGGTCCCAGAAGCATATGACCTGATTCAGAGCATTGGCCTCAACAGCCACTACCTCTCCTCACCCTGCAGGGGGTGAACGATTATGATGCTCACTGGAGCAACCTCTTTCAAAGCTAACACATCAACACAGCCACCACCCTACGTGGCTAGTCAGGTGGTGAGGCCTGCACTAGAAATAATTAGTATGGGTAACCTTTCTCTCCATCTTTGCAACTAGTGGAATGTACTGTGAAAAAATAATATGTAGAAATCCTATTTAAATGAGGTCAGGAGGCTAGAAGAGAGTTCCCCTATGTGTACCATCAGCAAACTACAGGACCCGACATACCTTGTGTCTCTGAAGGGAAGTGATTTTGCTTTCTTTCCTGCCCCGGCAGAAGGAAGAAGGAAGTGCCCTCAACCCAGCAGCAGCCCTTCCAAAGGCTTTATAATAAGGGGGTGCTGGTTTTTAATGTAAAGTGGTGCATTTATGTCTGTCTTGGTATCTCACCATCAGACTGCACAGTCCAAATTTTCTTATTGTTGTTGTTTCCAAGTCAACCCATTTCTTGGTGGAATAGCTGATTCCTTTTTATTTGAGGTTAACATATTTGATGGCTCAATGGGGATCCAGAGAAAACCCCTAGAGGTGTCAGGGCCCATGAGTCCATCGGGCTCACTGCTTTCTAACCCACCCTGGAGTCTGAGGCTACCTTCTCTTGGATACAAGCTTCCACGATTGTGATGTTGAGCTCTCCAAAGGCTTAATTGGGAATTCTCTCTCACTCTTGTTCTAGTGCTCTCTTTTGGTTAAGGTTTTGTTCTTTCTGGAGGTACCTGTGGCATTTCAGCCTGTTTCACTCTGGAAAACAGGCCCTTACTAACTGGAACTGTGTCAGCCTTTGTTCTGATCCTTGGAGATCACACTCGTCCTGCTTGAGTGATACAAGCCCTCTGCTCCATCCTGTGCAAATGGGCAGCTCCTCCCTGGGGTTGCTGCTGTGCCTGAGTGCTCTATTAGGTACAGGCTGTTCCTGATTGGAAACTGTGTTGTCTGTGTGTGAGTCCTACTGTGACTTTTAAACCAATATCCTTCTAGAGAGGGGAGGTTTCCAAAAAAGGACTGGCCACTTAGAAATTCCTGTCTATGATAACATAAGAAAATGGAATCCCAGTTATCTAAGTATTTTCAGGATGTCCCGTCTTACCAGCTTAATGTATCAGAATCATTGCCCTTCCTCATGCACATTTCTAACTAAATGGACTAGATTAACCAAAGGTCATTTAGACCACCAATTAGGGGAACTTTTGAACTCCCCAATTTAGACAGCCTGAAATTGGCTCTGAAATTGCTGAAAATGAATGGAAAGCCTATTTCCATTGGTATCTTGAGACTTCCATAAGTTACCAGGAGTCTAAAATTGCCCTTCAACAAAATAAAGTTTTAAAATGGACCGAGGGAAACAATTCAAGAAGGATAAAATGGCTTCTCAAGACTTAGCTCTCCCCACCTCCTTTGTCTCTGGATTTAAGGTTGCAACCCTGTGCCCAGGCCCTGCCTCTGGCACGATCTTCCTCCTTCCCTTCTGCACACCTACCCCTCCTCCATACCCTCAGCATTTCCATTTTAATCCTTTTGCTGCACCTTCTTGTCCCTGTGAACCTCTCTCTGATCCCTCTTTTTCTGTTCCTCTATTCAAACCTCTCCCTTTAAAGCTAAACCTTCAAGGCTCCAGTCAAAGCTCAGAGAGCTTATGTTCCCTGGAACAAGGTCGAATTGTGAGCCATAGTTTCCTAAGGTGTCTAAGGACCTTCCTAGGTTTGCTGAAGACCTTAACACAGTTACTCAAACCTATCAACCTGTTTTTTCACACTTATATCAGTCAATTCACATACTTGTTGGTCAGGGTCAAGCCTAATGTTGGATGAAACTTGCCAGATAGGGGCCTCCCTGGTGGCACAGCGGTTAAGTGCTGCGCTGTGGAGCTGTCGGCAGCGGCGACGCGAGTTTGACGCCCGGCCGGGAGAATCCCACATGGGGCGGCAGACCTCTCCTGCCTCGCCCGCTGCTCCCCTCAGCAATGTATTTCTGATCTGCCTGTTCTGCTACCCGCTCTGTCTCTGGTGAACCCTCTCGCTGCCCCATGCCTCTGGCCTGTACCCCAGCTTCTATGTATAAATAAATAAATCTTTAAAAAAAAAAAAAAACTTGCCAGATAGGTAAAACCTGGAAAACTTTTAGATAAACAACCCCCTAACTTTTGGCAAGAGGTTAGGAAACTTGCTGATAAACTTTATCAAACTATCCAGCAGCATTTTCCTAAGCCTACCAATTGGAACAAAATTCAAAAGTTTGTTGAACCTGTTGGTGATTATTATACTTAGCTTCAAATTGTTTTCAAAGAAAATTCAGGTCTTCCTTCTCATGTTAGATCTACTCGGGGACCCTTCAGCGCTATGTTTGTTAATGGGCTGAACTGAGACCTTTCTCTGTTAATCAAAATAACCAAAGTGGGGCCTCCCTGGGGGTGCAACAGGTTAAGTCACAGCACTATGAAGCTATCCAGAACCACTGCAGCATGAGTTCGATACCCGGCCAGGGAGATTCCCACATGGCGCAGCAGACCTCTCCTGCCTCGCCCTCTGCTCCCCTCAGCAGTGTATTTCAGTGGATCTACCTGTTCTGCTCCCCACTCTGTCTCTGGTGAATACTCTCAACTGCTTGCACCTCTGGCCTATACCCCAGCTTGTATGCATAAATAAATAAATCTTTAAAAAAAATAACCAAAGTGGAATGGGAAATTATGTCCACCCCAGGCTTAGTTAATTTGGCAAATCAGTTTGCGTGTACTTTAGATGAGTCATCTAAAAGGAAGGGTGAAAAAGCCCTTAACCTTCAACCCTGCTAAATGAGGGTTCCCATACAATACCAAAATCTTCCAATTTCTGTTACTATAAAGAACCTGAACATTGGGGAAGAGTCTGTACAAGCATAAGTGTTTCAATCTTCTGACCAGTCTTTCAAAGATTCACCAAGTTTGGGGGGGCCTGGGCATGGACTAATGGGATTATCAGGGAGGAGGGAAAATTTCCTGCTACCCCTCTGGGTTCTTCTTGGGTTGGCTGAGTAATCAAATTAACATCAGGTAGATTTGTAAGAGAACAAAACAAATTTAATTATGTATAGGGTATCTATAAAAAAAATAAGGATACAAAACTAAGTGAGGAAAAATAGGGGTCTATTTTCTGAACTAAGAAGTGGGATAGGGGCCTGAGATTTTAAGGAGAGAGGAGAGGAACTGATATGATGAGAGGGTTTCTCACATGACAAAGACCAGATGCTCTGGAATTAGATGTTTGCCCTGCCATACAAATAGGTTTCTCCAATAGAAAGGCTATTTCTGGTAATAACACTATTCTGGGGAAAACACCCAATTTTCATTCTTTTTTCTTTACGAACTTTTTTAAAGATTTATTTATTTATGCATACAAGCTGGGGTATAGGCCAGAGATGTGAGGTGGTGAGAGGATTCACCAGAGAAAGAGTGGGGAGCAGAACAGGCAGATCAACTGAAATGCACTGCTGAGGGGAGCAGCAGGCGAGGCAGGAGAGGTCTGCTGCACCATGTGGGAATCTCCCTGGCCGGGTATCAAACTCATGCTGCAGTGGTTCTGGATAGCTTCACAGCGATGCGACTTAACCCGCTGTGCCACAAGGGAGGCCCCAATTTCCATTCTTTTAGGAAGTTAAGGGAGTGGTAAATGCTTTTCCTGATCCTTTAGAGCCTCAGTTAAATTAATCCACATGCCAAAGAGGTGTGTCTTGAGAGGGCTGTTCTGACTATCGTGGGGCGGTCTGGTCTGAACATCTTGGGAAACCAGTCCTTTAGGATGGAGGAAAGAATATCTGAGCTTTAAGTCCAGAATGCCTTACTACACTGTCTGGCCTCCTAAAAACGTCCCATCCCTGGAGTGCCCACATCTGCTGTGGCTGTACACTGCCATGTACATGGGGCTGAACTGGAACTATGCCAGGCAGGCTCTCCACGGTCCTGAAGTGCTTCTGCCTAGAAGCTGCAGGAGTGCCTGAGGAGAGCCGGTCACGACTGGCTGGGCCTGACACTGGGGTGCGATGCCACAGGACTGAGGGATTCTTGGGGAGAGAGGACAGAAATAGCAGACATTTTTAAGATGCAGTCCAGGGACCTCCCTGGTGGGGCTGACGGAGGAGATATAAGATTAGAAAAATAAGATTAGAACTAGACCCACACAAAAAAGTGGGGGTAGAAGAAATCAACATAACCATGAGCACAATCCCTAAGTGCCTGCTCCTAAGTTACAAAGCTTAGGTAGGAGCTAGACAGCAGTCTAGGGCCAAAGATATGGAGATTGAGCCCATTGCAGAATCTTAGGTCTCTTTTCTAATTCTAGTTAGCCAGTAAACAGACAGCCATCTTCAAAGATGAGCCCCTCCCAACTAAAAGAAGGCTATATCAGGGCCATCCCTGCAAAACTTCGGGACAGCCATTTCTCTGCCCACCTGTGCCTATGCAGGTGCTTTTCTTTACCAACCCTGTCATTCTGCAGGGCAGCAGCCTGCCTGTCTGCCGGTGACCTGCACCATGCAGGCCTCTCTTAGCAAACCTGCCCCCTCAGAGGGGCAGCTCTTCCTGTCCACTTGTGTCTGTCTGTACAAGTGTCTTTTACTTCCTTGTCCTAGTAAACCTGTCTTTAAGCATAACTGAGCCTCTGTCTCGTGGAAAAACTTGTCACGTGCCGCCGAAGGGAGCTCTGGTAAAACCTTTCCCAGAGTGAAACCAAATAGGAGAGAGACACTTGGAGGGGGTGGGGGAGGGGGAGGATAAAGGCACAAAATGGAGTAGAAAAGGACACAAGGGACCACGGAGAAGGATCACGGGTGAATTAGTGGTGGGTTACCCAAGGGGAATACAAAATGTAAAAGATATAAATAACAATAAAAAAATATATATATTAAAAAAAAAAAAAAACTTTCCCAGAGTGTACCCAAGGACCCCACTCCGCTCTCAAATCCATCGACTCTTAAACAACATCAGCGCAAAGGGTTGAGCGTAGTGCTGTGAAGCTGTCGACTGCTGCCCCATGAGTTCGATGCCCAGCTGGGGAGATTCCCACATGGTGCAGCAGACCTCTCCAGCCTCACCTGCTGCTCCCCTCAGCAGTGTATTTCAGTCGATCTGCCTGTTCTGCTTTTCACTGTCTCTGGTGAACCCTCTCACCACCCCACATCTCTGGCCTGCACCCCAGCTTGTATGCAAAAATGAGTAAATCTTTAAAAGATGCAGTCCAGGGTAGAATGTTCACTGTTTTGATCCCAGCACCTGCAACAATGCCTGGAATGCAGTAAGCACTCAGATATTTGTTATTTTGTCATGTTATTTTTTTAAAGATGTATTTATTTATGCATGCAAGCTGGGGTACAGACCTGAGATGTGGGGCAGTGAGAGGGTTCACCAGAGACAGAGTGGTGAGCAGAATAGGCAGATCGATGGAAACACACTGCTGAAGGCAGCAGGGGGCAAGGCAGGAGAGGTCTGCCACGCCATGTGGGAATCTCCCCAGCCGGAGTCGAACTCAGGACACCACTGCCGACAGCTCCACAGCACAGTGCCTAACCGCTGTGCCACCGGGAGGCCCCACTCAGATATTTGTTGAAAGAAGAAAAAGGTGAGGAAGAGCCTCAGGTTGCAATCAGAAGCTAAGTGGATGGAAGTGGGAGGGGTCTTATGGTCCAGGAAGAAGGCAGAGAAAAGCGTTGTGATGCTGGAAGAGTGGACAGGCTCAAGTTTATGTGCAACTTTTTGCCAAGTGAGAGACAGGGTTGAAAAGGAACCCCTGGAATCCTAGTTTCCAGTTTCACTGAATCCCACAGTAGACACGGGCTATATGGACATCTCAGAGGCTTCCTTGTGGCTCCTAGGTTAGCTCTCAGCTCCAGAGGCAGCACATGGACACAACCACTTTCTACCAAGAGCTGCAACAGCAGGGCCTCTCTGCCCTGGCCAACAAAAGAGACACTTAGCTGGCTTGCAACGTCCTGCCTTAAGGAGAAATTTCTGAAGGCCTTGAAATAGAGGATGTGGTGCCCTATGGAAAGCACAGACTCAGGGGAGGCCCCGCTGGGGTGGGAGTACCCCCTCCCTTCGTTCTTCCAGAAGTCAGCAACCTGGAGAAGAGTCTGTTCCAGAGCATCTCCAAATGGGGGACACATTCTGCTTTGGAAAAGAACCAGCAGGAGGGGGAGGGCTGGAGAGAACATCAAAGCCTAAGCTTTCTTCCTTCCTTTTGGAAAACAAAGAGGTCTAGTTCAGCCAGCTATCTAAAGCAGAGCTCCACCCAGATCACTTCTTTTCAAAAGAACTTCATTAGCATTTAGATATAAACTAAGGCAATATCTCCATCTGAAAAACTAAACAAATCAGCCCAAAGCCCTGCCTGGCCTCCCTCTGGCTGCAACACACCTCCTTCCCTCTCCAAGCCAGTCTGGCGTCTCCTTGCTTGACTGCTCAAAAACAGAGTCTCTCAGTTCTCTTCTGTGACCTCACACAAGTCCTCAGGCCTCCAGGGCTGGGCAGTTCACTGCCTGCTTGAGATTCTTCCCTCAACCAGGAGAGTGAGCGCATCTCTTCTTAGTTCCCAGAGTCTACACTATCTGAGTTCTTGCAAGGCCACCTGTCATCAGTGACTTCAGTCTCCCAGAGGTTTACCCTGTGGGGGCCACTTGACTGCCCCACATGGGTGAATCATGGGCCCCTTGAACCCCCAAATTGTACTCACTGTCTTTGCCCCCAACCCTAATTCTTCAGTCTCTCTATTTCATAGGAGAAAGGTACTCAGCAGCAGCCAATTCTGCACTCTTTTCTCTCTCATCTTTCATACACCATCATTTGACAAAGTCTATACTTGTACCTTCCACAACTCTAGGGGCTCCCACTTCCCTCCATTCCCGTGGATTCCCACACTAGCTTTCCGGTTACTGTCCCCTCAACTCCTCTGACTGGGCACTAATCTTTTTTTGACAACACAGCCAGGGTTTAAAACAATGCAACTGTCAGTTGTCAAATAATCACCATGATGTGGAGCAAAGGAAGTTTATTTTCAGAGTCAAGGTTGAGGGTTAACCCAGAAGAAAGAGCACAGCACAAGCAATCTGGTAAGAACATGTTCCTTGCTACCCTAAGGCAAGATCCAGCTTCTATCCTGTTGGGACAGGTGGGCTTATGTCAGTAGAAAAAGAGTCACATTATGGGCTTGCCCGGTGGCACAATGGGTTAAGTCGCAGCACTATGAAGTTCGATCCCCGGCCAGGGAGCTGACCCACATGGCGCAGCAGACCTCTCCTGCCTCGCCCGCTGCTCCCTTCAGCAGTGTATTTCAGTTGATCTGCCTGTTCTGCTCTCCACTCTGTCTCTGGTGAATACCAGCCCCCCCTCCCACCTCTGGCCTACACCCCAGCATTGTATGCAATAAATAAAAAATATTTTTTAAAAGAGTCACATTAAGGCAAGCATTTTAGAGTAGTAAAGCATTCATTTTTGTAAGCATGTGATAATTTTCTAGAATCTTGGCACAAGGAAGATAAGCATATCTGAAAGAGGTGGGGGGGTTATCTGTGTGGTAGATGCAATCTATGTGTGAGAAAGACAAGGACTTCAGAGATAAAATCTATCATCAAAGAATACTTATGTTTTGGAAGTATGGGCTGGTTTCTTCAGGGACACCATGCTCTAATCTCTTTAAGGCTGGGGTTCTGCTGCATGCTGGCTGGCAAACTGCAGGGTGCTATCACAGCAATCTCTCTGACACGCTGACTCAAATCTCTGCAGGTTATTTTATTTTTCCTTTGTGCCTACACTTTGCTAACTTTGTTTCACAGTATGTCACTTGTTCCATCTAACCCTTCAAAGGCCTCCCAGAGCCTTAGGATAAGGCTAGATCACAGCTCTAGTAGCCTCTGGCTACCTCTTTGGGCTTCAGTCTTTCTGACCTTCCAATTCCTCAAAGATTCCCAAAGATGCCAGTTTCATTTCTAAATGGCTTATTTCTTTGCTGGAATGTCCTATGTCTCTACCGTCTTTAACTATAAAACTGCTACTTCTTTCATATCCTTAGAGAGTTGTTGGATCCCTACAGTATAGGGGTCCCTGTGCTTCTTCATCTATTAACACTTATCACTCCTGTAACTCATTGTTCAACAGTTGGCTCCTCTACTAGTCTGTGAGCAACATCAACCATCACAGGCACCTAAAGAGAATCTACTGTTGAAAACTATGGTCCAGGACATAGGAGACATTTATTTTTTTAATTATTTTTGTCTTTACATTATTTTTATTTTATTTTTTTATTTTTTGCTAAATTTTTAAAATTTTTTTTATTGTTATTTACGTCTTTTACATTTTGTATTCCCCTTGGGCAGCCCACCACCAATTCACCCGTGATCCATCTCCATGGTCCCCCGTATTCTCCTCTCTTCCATTTTGTGCCCTTATCCTCCCCCCCCCCC
>PVIJ01010479.1:0-60013 GCA_004024925.1 Scalopus aquaticus
TAGAAAAGAACACAAGGGACCATGGAGATGGATCACGGGTGAATTGGTGGTGGGCTACCCAAGGGGAATGCAAAATGTAAAAGACATAAATAACAATAAAAATATATATTATAAAAAAAAAATTGACAGAACCATGAGAGAACTTGTGGCTATGATTCGTGAGCTCATTATTCTTCTTTCCTCAGAGTGCTTTTATAGGTACTGAGTGATTTTGACAAATCAAGAAAGAGAAGCATAATCATATTAGATTTATGGAGTTAGCCAGAAGGAAAAGATCAAAAATTAAAATTGATTTAAAATCTCTAACTTTAGAATTTAGTGTTACAAGTTTTCTTGTGAAAATGTAGAGACAGCTAAAAAGGACAGTTAAGTAATTTTATACTTTCCTATATTAATACATACATGTAAGCATGTTCATATGTATGTGTGCATATATATGATGATTTTTACTGAAATACCGATATACTTTCAGATAAAGTCCTTCCCATCAAAACTGGCTCTTATTGTTATATACAGGAGAAAATAAAGGATTGAATAGATCATTGGAATTATCCACAATGCTCATTCTCATATCCATAAGGCACAAGTTGTACACAAATCATAGACAGCTATGAAATATATAAAAAATAAAAATTCAACACTTACTATATGCATTAGAATCAAAGGCCTGCACACCAAGATCCATTTCCTACCACAGCTACTTTTTCAAAATATAATCCAATCCATTGACTAAGCAACACACAGATGTATAAAGTACTTACAGGAGATAGAACGTTATATACACACACACACACATACACACACAGACATATATAATATTATATACACACACACATTCTTATATACTGGATGTAAGCACCTGATGATACTTGGCTCAAATACTTTTAATTTATTTGTATTTATGAAACCTACACGGATTATTTTCATTACATATAATGACCTTCTAGTCGTCAAATGATCTTTTTTGTAATATTGCTTTTGTTTAATTATGAATTGTAAATGCTGTATATGTTTTCCTGAATCTCCAACTCTTCTGGGTTATTAACTTGAAGAATTTATTATATCTAGCTTACTAGATTTTAGAGAAACTCTCTTTTATGTATAACCCACTTGTTTTGACATGTTTTTTTTTTTGAAACATACAACTTGCATTTCTATTTATCATTTCTTAAAATATAATGGTAACTTGTCTACTAAAATATTACTGTAAATAAGAGAACAGGATGTGAATTTTAAACATCAAGAAGGGCAGTATACTAAAGTCTTTTTTTAATTATTCTTTGAGTTTGAAAATATGCTCAATAGCAACATCTTTGGATTTCACAGGTGTTCAGTGCAGATGCTAATATATAGATGAAATTCTGAAATACTTAGCAATTTGCCACCCACTGTGCTGAGCTAAAATTAAACCAAATAGAAGAATAAATTCCATTGGTCAGTGGCTAGCGAAATAACATAAATTGATCGCTTTAGTGATGCATGGCTTCATATGTGTCTACCTGGTGTCAAAAAGTTTCTTTAAATACCAGATATGACTTATCAACTGCTGAGAAATTACAATGAGAACTTAAAGGAACACAGGATAACCAAAAATACCTTTATTTTTAGCCATTTCTTGATGGCAAACCAAATTTAAATCTACCTTGCAAAGAATTGCTCAAAATTATTTTCATTAAATCATCAAATTACTTTCTAGCATGGATTTGCACTGAATATCCACATGCTTGAATCTATCATGCTTATTTCTCCTGTGTCTTTATCATAATATCTTATTAGAATACAAACATGGCAAATCCATAACAAGAGACAAAAGAGCAACAAGGAAGGGACATAAAGCAATTTAAATTTATTTTAACTATTTTTTGTGCATTTATTTTTGGGTTCAACATCAGTGGGTCTAGTTCTATTTTTATAACTATATTTTATTTAAAAGTTTTAAAAAGCCTGTGTTCATATTTGAAAGTCACATAAATTTATCATCAGCATAAGGATAAATGAAAATGACATTACTTATTTATAGAAGGCAAGGGGACCATTTCTCCCTTTTATTTTTCTTAAGGGTTTCCTTGTAGGCATATTACTCTGAGTCCATACTCTAATCTTTGTAACTAGAGATAAAACTCCCTAAAAATTAAACCCATCACCAATTTTTACAGGTTTCAGGCCTGATATCCTCTAAGTCTGTCAGAACACCACTTTCAAATTAGCACATGGGTCTTGCATGGAATACAGGACACTGTCACAGGGACAGTCTAGGAAGATGAAAGAAGTAAGTCATTGTTTTGTCTTTGTTCTACAAAACATGTGGCATTTTGTTACAGACTCATAACCATTTCATGCAACCTTGCATGTATATAAACCTGCTAATGGCTACTTAATCACAGTTTTTTTTTTCTCTCCTCTGCATTGATACAGAGGAGACTTTTGGTTGACAGAATTGCTTTATTTGCCCAAAGTAGATAAAAGTGACATGACTCACAGAATCTCAAATTAGTAGATTCTAAAAGTTTAAATGTAGCATGAGATCAATGCAGTAAATCCTAAGAAAGTTTCAAGAATTAGACAGCTCTAATTATTAGGTATCAAGTTGGTCCCAGAGCTTTAAAAACACTGTAAAATAATTCAGTGAGGATACTAAACAAATAGTTGAAACTTCAATGGGATATTCACAGTATTTCATTCTTTATTTTACTAAGATGATTCATAATCTACCATCCTAATCTGGGGAGTTCTCCTCTGGACTACACAGTACTAATGGGCTTCTTAAAAGTATGTATATATTTTGTTTGTTTGTTTGTCTCTTCTGCAATACATCAGCATTTCTTTGCTCTTTCTGGGAGGCCATACTAAAGCAAATAGTTTGAATGTTCAGTATGGAAATTTCCTGACTAGCACACAAATTCTTCAGTGAAGCATCAGCAGACAGTTTGCCTCCTACAGTTTCTTGAATTTTCTTAAAATCCTCATCTCACTCTATTCATCAATACCAGAATATTTCATCATGATTCTGTCTCAATCCTAATCATCACTTAAAGGCCTCCTTAAAATCAAGCTTCCAGTTCTCAGTAACTTCTGATCTTGTAGTTCCATTCCTCTCCCCAGGGGAAATATCTTTATATTTGCCAAGTAGGATTCCTAGTTATTGCTGTATCATCTCAATATTGTGTATTATCTCAACATTGCTTTATTAACTCAATATTGTGAGTTATTGCTATATTATCAAAGGTGTGTTGTTAATATATGGCAAATCCAACACTGATAGCCCTCAAAGACAGCAACTATCTTTTTCTTAGTTTATTAATCAGTAAAGTTCCTAATAATAACCTAATAAGTAAATGTGAATTGTGACACTTACTCTCTCTAGCTAGCTATAAAAAAATATAAAATACATAATATATCATGCATAATAGCATATTCTAGCTACCAATATTCATAAACCTGTGGCAAGAGAACCTATTTGTCATCACTATTGTTTCAGCAAAAAATCAATGGTGTTACAGAGGAGAGTAAATTATAGGGGGAGTCTTATTGACAAGTAGTTCTGTTGAGATGGGATTATTGAAACTGGGGAGATTTTGTTACTTAGCCTTCACATACATTGAAAGTCCTTGGTAGGCAGCAAGGAGGAAAAAAAACAATAATGGGAAATATTTCAAATGAAGAAGGCATATTTATTATTGAGGGCTAAGGTTTTACTCTGAGCTATCCAATCCTGGAACCAGTGAGAATTTATGGGGATTATTTTGATGGTCAAACTGTCTTATTGGTCCTAGGGGGCTATGAGTAGTACTGCTATGGAGAGAAACTTCATTATTCTCATAGTTTTGTTTTGTTTTTTTCTTCTCTAAAGTCATGTTTCCTATTGCTTATGCAATTCAGTTACATGTTAAATGTGTTTTCTTCTATGTTTTAGCTTTGCTTTGTACATTGCTGTTTATTTTAATGAATTTATATCCTTTGTCTTCCCAACCTGATATGCTCTGTAAATGCAATCACAGAGTCTTCTATCTACATTTTCTTTATCAAGAGTAGAGACTGAGAGCTTAGTTGTTAATGAAGTTGAAAAGTTCCTTCAGTTTGTGCATCTGTGGAGAGGTCAATCCTTTAAATATTTAAGAAATAAACCATACATAATTTCTTTGCTTTATTATATTGCTTTTGCATTATTTATTCCAACATTTCAAATGTAACTTTAATCCACCCATACTGATGCTGCTATTTAAAGCAAACAATTTCATTTATTTAGTTGTAAGTAGGGATTAATTTATTTGCAAAATAAGATTTTATGTTAATCCCTAGGTCTTATATAACCAGGCTTCCAATAATGCTTGTGTCTTTGTACACAGATGCCTAGTTCCACAACAAAAATCTTCAAAACCCCTTAAGATTCTTTATAAAAACTAAAATCAGGAGACAAAATTGTTTGTAAAGTATGTAGTGATTATATTCCATGTTTACAATACACATTTTTTTAATGAAGGTAGGAAAGAATTTTAATAAGTCATTAAATTTGAAATAGTGTGTACAAATAAAAATGAAAACAAGAAAGTAATCCATGGAAGTAACCCTGGAGAAAAGATTTGTATGAGAATATAACAATACACTTTTAACTGTACATTTAAAATCCATACAATAAAGGGGAAAGAGAACAGAATTAAAATGGGTAGAGATAAGACATGAAAATCTGAATACCTCCCCCAAACCACAAACAGTATCAAGATATTGACAAAAATTGCATGATGCAAATTCTTATGGCCTCTTTATATACATACTGCAGTTCTTCCCCCTGGAAACATACATCCATGCCTCAGAAAAAACATAAATATTGGCAAGAGGAAATGAACCAGAGAAATGTGACCTGTTCTTTCCAGGGGCTAAACTGGAAATAGCAGTGAACTATGAATATTGATTTAATGCCTACTCATCATTAAACAATATGCCAATGAACTTGTAATTATTGTTTAAAGGGACAGACAGTGAATATAAAACTCTTATACTGGAATTGTATTTGTATTAACATCTGCTTCAAAGACCAGAGTATCTATAGATAATCTCTATAAAAAAATAAACTCAGAAGGCCTCCCCAGTGGCGCAGCAGTTAGGTGCTGTGCTGTGGAGCTCTGGGCAGTGAGGACGCGGGTTTGAGGGCCGGCCAGAGATTCCCACATGATGCGGCAGACCTCTTCTGCCTCTCGCGCTGCTCCCCTCAGCAGTGTGTTTCCATCGATCTGCCTGTTCTGCCCCCCTACTCCGTCTCTGGTGCACCCTCTCGCCGCCGCACGCCTCTGGTCTGTACCCCAGCTTGTGTGCATAAATAAATAAATCTTTAAAAAATAAATAAATAAAAGTAAATAAATAAACTCAGAGATCCCCCACATGCACACTGTCTAAAGGAGGCCACACTGTGCATAGAAGTCTAGAAGTTTAATATTCAAAAAGGAATGGAGGTCTGAAGGGCAAGACATACCATGAGGTCAAGATGATAGAAAGCCTCAGGACCAAGGATGAAGAGCAACCTTCCCACATGTCTCCACTACCTCTCCATTCCATCTCCAATAAAAATACCCACCAGTTCCCTTCTTCCCTTCCAGCTGCTCCAATCAGTAAGTGCAGTTCATGGCCTGCTGGGAATTGTAATGCAAGGCTGCTGCAATTAAGTGTGGCCAGGGAAAATGGTGCCCATTGCCGAGGCCACTGCAGTGGGATGCTCCTCCCTCTCTTGTGGCAATGTATTCTGCAACATGGTTACAAATTTAAGCACAAAAGTGGATCCTTATTTAGAAGTATAAAGAAAACACATTGTTAATTGTAAAGATCTGACAAATAACTAATAATTACAAAACATCCAATGTCACATAATAGATGCATTTAATTAGCTGAATATGTCACCTCAATAACACTGTTTTACTGACATTTTTTTCTTGTATACAATTAGGCTACCTCTTCCATGACAACAGTTCTGTAATGATATTTCTATAGGGAGAACAAAAAGATAGTTCAGTCTTCCCTCCAGGATATTTGACTTGTTAGAAAACAAAATTCAGTTGTGTGAGTTTTAAAGATCTTCTTGGATCCATTCAATAATTCATGAATGGGTCAGTTTACAATCTAGCTAAGAACTCCAAAGGACTGTACAATGTGAGACTGGTATATAGGAGGGAGCAAGTACAAGTTATACTAAGCAAAAAAAATAAGTTTGAGTATTGTATGGGCACTTTCCTTTAAGGAATGATAAGGATAACCAAGCAGATTATTTACTAGTGCTCATCAAACTATTCTTAAGTGACTTAATATTTTATTTTTGAGAGAGTCAAAACTATAATTAAGTTAAGTGTTGGTTTGGTGCTGTGGGGCTTAGCTTAAACAATTCAGTATGGGACCTGTGTCTTCTTTTGAACAAACTGAAATGCAATTTTTATTATAATATTTTAGAAAATTTTCTTTCAGCTTTATATCCTTTATTAAAACCTGTCTTTTAAATTTTTGCTCTGTAATTTCTTATTCAGATTGTGCTTATTGCTTAGGGTTTAAAAGTCTTATGGAATTTCTAGTTTGTTTGTTTTTTATCTCAGTTGGCATGGGTCACATTTAAGGGAACCAGTACACCCCCGCTTTCCAACTCCACTCCCATTTTCTGACCCTCCCAGGGGCAGGAGTAAAGGAATGGAAGGACTAAGGATGGGAAAATGGTCATCAACTAATGTGTAATATGGGCAGTTTGCTTTGGTACAAATACAGGGTATAGAAAATTGGTGAGATCCAAAAAGACAGGTCATTGAGGATGGAGGAAACTTGATGAGGAGGGTTATAATACAATGTAGGCAACACTGGAAGTTGGTTAGCATAGTCCATACTACAAGTAGAGCATGGAGAGAGGGGGGGGTGGAATGTATGCTAGTGCCTTTCAGGTAGGGTATTGTTTTTGTCTCTAACACAGGGGTGAACTAAGATTTTTTCTGTAAAAAAATCAAATAGTAAATATATTTGCCTTCATGAATCATAAGGTATATATTGCAACTATTCAACCCCACCAGTGAGAAACTAGTTATAGAAAATACATAAACAAAGGGATGTGTTTGTGTTCCTTTAATGTTTTATATACAAAATTAGATATTCAGTGGAGTTTGTCTCATGGGCCATAATTTGCCAGTTTCCCACTTCAGCCCTTACTGAAGATTTGACAACACTCACATAAAGTAAAAAGTGTTTTAAATGGACTTTGGAGCTCACTGAGAGAGTCAAGAGATAAAGTTCCCTATGCAATAGCCAAATGCAAATTCATGGAGATAGGACGTCATACATTTTTTTTTTATTTATACATACAAGCTGGGGTACAGGCCAGAGGCGTGGGGTGGCGAGAGGGTTCACCAGAGACAGAGCGGGGAGCAGAACAGGCAGATCAGAAATACACTGCTAAGGGGAGCAGCGGGCGAGGCAGGAGAGGTCTGCCGCACCATGTGGGATTCTCCCTGGCTGGGCATCCAACTCGCGTTGCCACTGCCGACAGCTCCACAGCGCAGCGCTTAACCGCTGCGCCACCGGGGAGGCCCAGGACGTCATACATTTTAAATGACTGTCATAGACAATGAACGCTGTAGAGAAGGAAAAGGAACCATTTCACAGGTGGTCGAGGAAGACTTCATGGAGGATGTGAGACTGAACTAACACAAAATCATAAATAGAATATATGTAAATATAGGAGATGGAAAAGTATTTTAAGTGTGATAAAAATGTGAACAAAGATGTGAAGATTGAAATCTAGGATACCAAATACCATTGTTCCAAAGAGCCATAAAAATTGACTATTGTATGTAACCAGTGTTTATGAGGAAATAGTCTTCTCAACTATAGTTATACATGAAACAGAGTCTGTTAAACTTTTTTATCTTCAGGCCAACTAGAAATAGAAAGAGAATGATTCCCTCTCCCTGATGATCTGTTCCACAGACACTGTAATTTATAGAAGCAGAAGAAATAAGTACAAAGTCAAGCTTCCCTGTAATAAATCCACATGGACTATGTTGGCTGTGAAAGTTATCAATTTTTTGTGGTGCATGGGATTTGTAGCCTCAATCCCCTAGGACATCCTACAAAATAGAGGCAATTCAGCACATCCCTTGAGGGACTTGCAATGATAATGAAGTAGAAAAAAATAATATGTTTTGCCTCCCGGATGCCTTGCTAGATTACAAAATAAAAACCTGGAACTGTATTAGCTCTGTTATCTGCATTTTCAAGCTGTTCACAAATAGTGGACTGAATGATACAGATTTGCACATTTAGTGCAATTGTATTGAAACAGGAATAATATAGTTAGTTATCTGAATATGTAGTGATTGTGTTCTTTCAAAACATGATTTTCTAATAGAAAATGAAATAAAAAATTTAAGAACAGCTAAGAAATAACAGAGTAAGTGCCAACATTAGCTTTGTTCTACAGACACTCAAATGCTATCACTTATCCACAACTTCACTTCTTTCTACACTTATTTTTAAGTCTATGGATGCTTTATAGGAAATGTAATCCATTTCAATGGGAATGTACCTTGATAGTCCTTTTATAGAAGCCCAACATCTTTCTAAGAGCAAACATTGTCAATAGAGAATTGTTTCTTACCTCAAATTAATCTTTGGGAATCAAAATACAGTTTAATCATCTCCTCTCCTCCTCTTACTCTGACTGATTTTAGAGAAAGGAGGTCTGAAAAATATAACAATCTACACTACTATACAATAATACATTCAAAATGTTTGCTTTTTAAATACAAATGCAGATTTCAGTACCCAATATTATATCTTGATGGTTAATTTTTATTAAATATACACCTGGAACAGTGCATATTAAGCCTTTTTCTTAAAAAAAATCACAAGTAATTATTGTATGTACTAAATCATCTATTTTGCTATTTTATATGCTTTAACTTGTTAAATTGACAAATGAACCAAGCATTACATTCTGTATTTTAATAAATTAAAGCAAAAAGAATTTCACCACTATAAACCCAATCCATCCTCTTTTCCAAAGAAAACTAATATTTTAGAAATGCTTACAAAATGCCCAAACTATTGAGATCATCTTGTACTAGGAAGCCTTGGTCCCATGATTGCTGGAGGAAAGAGGAACAGGTCATGCAAGGGACCCTAAGAGCATACAACAGGAAGAGAGTCAAGACTGACCTCCCCCAGGCCTCCCTAGTGGCACAGCAGTTAAGCTCTGTGCTGTGGAGCTGTTGGCAGCAGCGACGCGAGTTCGACACCGGGCCGGGGAGATTCCCGCATGGTACTGCAGACCTCTGCTGCCTTGCCTGCTGCTCCCCTCAGCAGTGTATTTCCATCAATCTACCTGCTCTGCTCCCCACGCTGTCTCTGGTGAACCCTCTCACCGCCCTACGCCTCTGGCCTGTACCCCAGCTTGTATGCATAAATAAATCAATCCTAAAAAAAAAAAGAAGACTGACCTCCCCAAAGCTGCATGCAAAATTTTAAGAGAATAAATTATGCTGTTCTGTGGTAAATGTTCATGATATTCACCACATTTTCAAAGGTTTCATTACAGTATGAAACTAATCATCATTGTTCTGAACGAAATGAACCAAGGAAGTCCACTATTTGACTGAGGTCACTTAAACTAGTGAGAAGAGTTCTCTGTGTACATATACACCAAATCCATGACTCATTCCATTGAGTTGCCAGTCTCTGTTGTATAAATGTGAATTTCACCTTGAAGGTTCAACTAACCCAGTAATCTACTTGAGCAGGAATGATAGTGTGAAAGGTATCAAAAGAGTTATCACTGGTGATAGTGAACTTCCTCTTTTGCAATAAAGATTGTTTCATGATCAAAAAATTTCCAAATGGATATTCAATGTTGATGAAAAATGGAATTTTTGTATCTCATCTTAACTTATTAAAAGATTTTCTGTTCTCTTCCCCTACACTCCATCTCTAGGTGCATAAGAAATGACAGTTTTAAGACAAAGTTAATATATTTATGTGTTTGACATTTTCTTTTTTAAGATATAAATTATTCCATTATTCACCATAATTCTCATGTTTATTTAGAATATGAGTCATAGTGTGGGTGAACAGTGTTCAGGAAATAAAAAATTCTGGAGTTTCAGCCTGAATGTGTAAGAAATGAATGGAGAGTAACTAGCTGATTCTACTTCCAGGTCTGTGACCGTTAAGCTTTCCTCTGATTTCCTTTCACCTGTTTTTTTTCATTGTAAAGTGAATAGAAATTTTAGAAGCAGTGATGGTAGGAATCTTTACAAAAAAATATGCAAATGTCTTTTGAGACATGGCTAGTACTCCCATTTTTTAGAGTTTCTAAGTTCCCAGCAGCAGAGTTATTTGAGATCCCTGAAAGTGCACAGAAAATTTCACAAGACAAATGATTGGATGTAATTTATTAAGTAGTTTGTTGATTCTGGTTGTATCTATCCTGCAATACTTGAATACACCAAGCCTTTAGAGAGGGTGAGCACTATCAAATAATTTTTCTTGTAAGTAAAATTATTCCTATTTATGCAAACCCTAACTTATAGCTAGCCTATGTAAAGTAAGCATTTATATGTCAATTAGCTCTTAAGTATTCAGTGCTTCAGATTTGTCTGCAAGAAAATGCCCAAACTATTTATAACAAATATATATTGATATTTAAGATGCCTAGGTTTTAGACAGTATCACTTTACCCTGCTTCTAACATTGTCAAAGGGTAAGGAAACTGTGTAGTCAAGGAGAGGTGTTCTATGAATATCTCTGGGCTACCTACTTCTTTGAGGGAATGGTGGTGAATCATGTGAACCAAGATATCCACAAGCATGAATTAATTTCCTTTCTGCTGTTTCTTTAATTTTAGCCTTTCTATCTGATAGTAACCATAATCTTTCCTGTCTTTGTGATTGAATTCTAGAGTGTTCTACTCTCCTTGTGATATCATATCCCCTTAAATTTTGAGCTATCATGTGTCATATTTATTGCCTGTCATTTTATTACTTTTCAACTACTAATTTTTTAATACATACCTCTAATTTACATTGTTGAACTACTTTACTTTTCCTATAGGTGGCTCTGTGGTTTTATTTTATTGAATTTTTATGGGCTTTGATGGCCCCTGTAGGTACCTGCTAATGCAGTTGAATCAGCAGGGTAGAGGAGAGGCTTAAAAGGCTTATATGCTGGTGTGAATGTGTTAGGGAGAGGAACTGATTGTGTTTGTGGCACCGCCAGTTTCCCTTCTCTCTGGGATCCAAGATCAGGGACTCAGCAGATTTTCTGCTGTCGGTGCACTCCATGAGGTTAGCTCAAGTCCTAAGGAATGTTGCTGAGGGAATATATAGGGAGCATCTTTACTGATTTTTTTCCTTACCGGGGACCAAGTCTATGGGAAGCACCCCAGTTCATCCTTGTGGGTTTCTCTCCTTTGATGGGTATATGCCTTCACATCATTTCTCATCACCCCTCCCCAGCATCCCTGGCTGAATCAACAGCTCTCTTGTCTATGTCCATATCCCTGGGTAGTTTCCAAGTGTTTCTACCAACCTTCTGTCCAGTGTGAATCTCCTCCATGTTCCCTTTGATGCAATCTATAATGATTTGATATCCAAGCTATTTCAGTTTCAACACAAGTCATGGGATTCTGACAGGGTAGTGTCTCTCAGGTTACTGCTATATGTTCCACTTGGGAGCAAAGCAAGTAACCTCTTCTAGCACCATCTCAGTGACATCAAAGATAGTGACTCTTCTGGAACATCTTTATAACATGTCAATCTAACTCTTGTTCATAGTCCCAGGACAATGAATATTTCCACCTTATGTGCTTTATATATATATATATATATATATATATATATATATAATATTCATGTGCATCAATAATTGTTAGAGCACAGTGAATTAAAATAGTAACAAACAGTGAGAAGAGAATAGCAGTGAATGAAGGGAAGCTTTTCTGTTAAAGTCTGTCACCTGAGCCCAATGCCTAATAATTTCTGGACAGACTTGTTTCAGTTTATATTGATGCAGCTTCATCACTGCATATCCTTCTATAATAATATTCTTCCAAAATCTTTTAAATGCTAGAGAATCCATAAGTTAAAAAACGTGAAAATAGGGGTTGCTGTGGTAATATATGATCCAAATAGTATAAAATAATATTTTTTCCATGAGCATTACTCATAAGTTTTAAAACTTTATTAACCCAGAGTGTGTTGTGTACATAAATTCCCAAATGTATTCTCTATAGAAAACCTAAAAGTTTACTCCTTCATACTCAACCATTATAGCTTAATCATACTTTGCTGAATCAGTACAAATAAACGACACATTCAACTCTATATGGTTTATCTGGAACAAATAATGCAAGTAATATATTAAATATTAATCTGTTTCCCGTGCAAAGAAGCATCTAACACTCAGGCCTTTAAATGACATAACAATGTAGGAATTTTTAAGCCTCTCTAAATGTAAGTGTATATTAAAAAGTTTCAGGTGCATAGAAATAAGGTAACCAGTTCTAATCATAGAAACACACTAAATACATTGTGCATTTCCTTATTTTTGCTTTTTCATTTCACTGCAATGGAAAGTGAGGGAATATACAATCATATTCATATATTTACAAAATTTGTATAAATTTGGAAGTGTTAAGGGACATGAGAATAAAGTAAAATTGCTACAATTCACTCAAAATGGTAAAATGGCAGCAACTACAGGTTTCGTGTGTGTGTATGTTAGTAGTTGAGCTATTTACATCCTTTGTATGTTTATATATGTAACTATCTTAACCACTAAGAAATCTCCATAAAAACAATATATTCATCAAATATATTTGATATATTAGTCAAAATGGAATTCTAAAAAAATGGTTGGGGTATCAATAGGAAAACAAGGAAAAAGAACCAGTACCTTAAGAAACAGGAAGTCAAATATAAATAATAAAAATGTCAGATTCAGTAATGACATTGATAATCATATGTCAGTGACCTAAACCACCAAGTACAGGGCAACAATCAGAGTAGATCAAAGATATGGCTAAGTACTATGCTGTATATAGGAACTGACTTCAAACATAAAATCATAGGCATGTTGAAAGTACAGAAATGGGGAAAAGATACTTCATTCAGGCATTGATTTAAAAAGCATGAGTGGCTCTTTTAATATTATATAATATAGTCCTCAGGCATAAAAATAACTAGGGACAAAAAAGAAATTACATGATGAAAGGGTCAGTGTAGCAAGAAAATATAGTAATCTTCACTGTGTGTGTACCAAAAGATAGTTTCAAAATAATGAATCAAAAATTTATAAATACAAAAGAAGAGACACTGCTACATTTATTGATGGATACTTTAAAGTTCCACTTTTAGTTAATTGGCAGTACAACTAGGCAGACAATTAGCAATGTGAAATAAAACTGCATAACACCATCAAGCAACATTCAACTGACATTTATAGAAAACAGCAACCAACAATAGCAGAATACTTATTTGAAACACACATGGGAAATACATCAAAATTAACCAAAAAAAAAATAACAAACCTTTAATAAATTATAAAAAGTAACAAATTGGATCATGGTCTTAATGTAATGTAGGTATGAATAAATAAACACCATGACAAAATCTTCACACATTAGGACTAGGTGAAAAGTGTTTAGACTTGACATCTAGAAATTCATAACAAGAATTTCATAAATTCAGTTTGTATATATTATAAACTTTGGTTATAATAAGGAACCTATAAAATGGATAAGAGAAAATTTAGAAAGCTAGGAGAATTTATTGGCAAATTATCAATACATATCCAATAAAGGTAGAACTCTTACCTATGTAAATGTGTAGCTTATATGTAGAACTTATAAATACCAACATAAATTTTTTTTTCAAAATGGACAAAATAGACACTTAGACATTTCATCCTATGAGATACAAAGTTTGTTCAAGATCCAAAGCTATCAGTGCATATATCCCTTCAAATTAGTGTTTTTCTATTTCTGGGGATTTCTGGATTTTATGATAGATCTATTATTTTGTATTTTAGAAACTGCCACATTTTTATCCTTTGGAACTGGAGCAGTCTGCTTTCCCATCAACAGTGTATGAGGGCTTCTTTTTCTCCACATTCTCACCAACACTTGTTTCTGGACTTTTCATATGGGCCATTCTCATAGGTGTGAGGTGGTATCTTAAGTTGTTTTAATTTGCATTTCCCTGATGATAAGTAATGACCTTTTTTTCATGTACCTATTTGTCATCTGTATATCTTCTTTGAACAAAGTTTCTAGTCTTCTCCCCATTTTTTATTATTCTTTTTTTTCTTTCGATTGTTGAGGTGTATGTGATCTTTGTATATTATTTTGTCTTTCTTAACGTAGGTGAAGAAGTATACTTCTAGTTAGCCTAAAGTGTATCAGTAAAATCATCAAGTGATTTGACAGTGGTACACTAGAAATTCAGCACTTTGGGCCAGTATAAAATTGCCTTAGCTGAACCATTTTATCATAAGACAATAACTGTAGAAAATTCATTGATATCTTTATTATATTTACTGACTATAGCTGAATATGGGCCTTCTAGCCAATGGCACAGAAGCCAAAATAACATGACTCTGGCTTTTGAGAAAGAACCGATTTAATGCAAGGTCAACTGGCAGGAGACTACAGGGAAGGATCTCAAATCTGCCTCCTTGAAGATGGGATTTTGGATAATAATGCTGGACTTGAAGAATAAAAAATAGAAAATGCAAGTTGGTAGAGTCCGGTTAGTTGCCTTTGGCTAAATCATGCTCTAATTCGATTTTGGATCCAGAGTTGTTGCAGTCTGAGCACCCCTCGCTTGTGAATGTTGCCTATCTACCCTGAATCAGGCATCTTTGTTCCCTCCTCCATGGCTGTTTTTGTCCAGGCAATGAGATGTCACCTCAAGTATGATGAACACTCTTCTGGGGTTGTGCTTTGAAGTACATCTTTTCAACTTATGAAAACTCAATATGTTTTCCTTGTTTAAAATGGATAGGGCCCTTTGCCCCATTTTTGCAAGCCTCCCCTGCTGTTCTTGCAAGATAAGCATTAAGCAAATGACCTTATGTCCACCAGAGTTTAATATCACTAAATATATATTTCACAACAACACATAATACCCACTTTTATTTAAAAAAAGCAAATATTTCTCAGATTTTAGTATCAGGCATAGTTGCATCCTCTTTATTTAAAGCTAAAATTGTTGCTAGCATCTTCCCTCTGCTCTGGCAAATAACTGAACAAACAAAAGCTGTACTTATTTTGCCCTGGTGAAAAACAAAACAAAAATCTGCACCTCTTTCTTTCCCCATGAATTACAGGAGATTTTATAGCATGTATTTGATATATGTACACACACACACACACACACACACACACACACACACACACACACACACTCCATTCTCAATTCATCTCTGTTTCCTACACCAAGAAATATTTCTTATTTATTTTATTTAGACTCCTGTTGTTATGAATAAATCCACATAACTCTTTTTAAAGCATTTTTGAATTAAGGCAAAATCCCATACAGTACTTTTTCTAAAGTTAAGCCATTTAACTTAGGCTCCACAAATAGCTTCAAAGTGGGTATCCCTGCCCAGAGAGAAAAAATATATACAAATAGCAGTCCCCATAATTGAGTTAAGATCTTCAAGAAAGATATCACCTCAATGTAAAACAATATTAATATTTTAGAAAATAATATTGTTGTGGCCAATAGAGTATTTCTATTTTACATATTACATATTTACATATTCTATTTTACATATTTTACAGTTAGAAGTTCTAGAGGGAATATTTAAAAGATAGTAGGATTATGTAAAATTAATGACACAAGCGTGTCTTCACATTCAAATGTTTTCTTTTTTAATCATTTTGTATTTGTGTATATTTTACTGACATTCTGCAATGGATTTATTTTGTGTCTATATCTTTGAGTTTGTAGTTATTAATAATTATTGTGAAATACTTGGTTTATCTACTTAAATAATTGTTGCATCTAAGAACACTGTGCATAATTTAGAAACCTTGGAAGAGCTATAAAAATCCATCAAGAGTCATTTCTATTCTCCTGTCACTGAGCTTGCTTGACTTCTCCACTAATGCATTAAAATGAGCATTCAGTGATTCTTAGCAATTGGTATATCCTCTCCCCACATCATGCCTGACCACTATTGTGAACTCCCAATGCCAGATTCCTAAGTATGAATAGTTCTCAGTTCCAGGCATTCATCAATTATTTACTTGTGAAATTACTTACTTGTGAAATCCTTTTATGAAGTGTCTTTCTTTCTCCATGGCCCCACCCACACTTACCCCCTGCATAATGTAAAGTGAAGTATTAGTACTATTCATAAAATTGATTTCTGGAATAGCTTTGTATTTTTGAGTGAGGCATTGCTCACTCTGATTGTTAATTCTTCCTACATAGAACCCTAACATTGTCCAATAAAGGAAGGGGCTAAGGAGACAGTTCTCAATATTAGGGAGTAAGAATTTGCCAATTCTTGGGCCTCCCTGGTGGCGCAGCAGTTGGGTGTTGCGCTGTGGAGCTGTAGACAGCGGCGACTCGAGTTCAATGCCTGGCTGGGGAGATTCCCACATGGCACTCACACCTCTCCTGCCTCGCCCGCTACTCCCCTTAGCAGTGTATTTCTGTCGAGCGGCCTGTTCTACTCCCCACTCTGTCTCTGGTGAACCCTCTCGCCGCCCCACGCCTCTGGCCTATACCCCAGCTTGTATGCATAAATAAATAAATCTTAAAAAATATTGTCAATTCCATACAGATATTACAAGTAGTTTATTTAGTTCATATTTATCCCATCTTTGTCATCATATGTTTATTTGCCCATTCTTTATTTTTTAAATGAATTTTATTGAGAAAACAACATTATAAAATGTACACATTTCAAGTGTGCCATTGTGTGAGTTTGAAGACTCACTTTTCATTTCCATATATGAAGTCATGTTAAGTCTAAGACATTTGGGGATAACTGACATCTATTTTGTGAACATGCTTATCTTTTCATTTGTGTAGGGTTTTTAATTTTTTTCTTATCAATGTATTCTCACCTCTTGACTTTTTCTAAATATCTGTCCTTCAATTGCATCTCTGTCTAAGCAGGAAAGCTGCCATAATACCTGAGTAATGTAGGATGTCACATTTCTGTTGCCATCACAATGGAGGAGCTTAGTTCCTCAGGCTAATGGGCCGAATCCCTGATCATACATATGGGGAGTTGTCCCTGTCTAAAGTATTTTCTCAATATAACAGCTGTACTAACCCTCTAGTAATGATTAAATGTTGAATAGTCAAGGGGAAAAAAATGGAGAAAGGGAGGGAAGGAAAAAAGGAAAGCAGTACAGTAAGAAAATCTAGATATCTCTAGCTATTTATAAAACACTGAATTCTAATACAGTGCCCCAGATAGTTACACAGGTACACACACACACAAACACACACACACACACACACACACACACAAAAGAACACGCATACACATACTCCATAGTAATGAAATACAATCTGAAGTAAAAGCTAACATATTTGTGTCTTTTGTTTGTGTTCTTTATTTGTCATAGACCAGCTTCTTAGGATATAAAATACTTAAAAAATTATATTACATTTTAAAACCTTGATTCAAGTAATATTTTAATAAGAGTTGTAGCACCTCATTCCTTTACAATTATATTTATATAAAATAGCAGATTCAAACATAATTTACAGATTTTTTTTTATCAAAACATGAATTTCCAGCTTTTACTTGCTGGATGGAAAATATCAAGATTGAACAGAACAGAACATATCTACCTTTTAAAAGTTTTCTATTAACAACACTTCAAGGAAACTTTGACAAGCATTCATCGCATATTTTCAAATGATTTTTGAAAGTAATAATGATGTTTATAATTAAAAACCCTTAAAATGATTTTTTTACTTTAATATCACATTTTCCTTTAACCTGAGGCAATAATTATAATTTAGCTTTCTAATTTCCTATTTTTATAAAGGATTTAAAGGTAAAATACTACTAACTATAAATTATTAGACTCCTGACATGATCAGATCCTCACTTTGAGATATGGAATGTCATTAATTTAAGGTTGGTAAAAAAATCAAACAAAATCTCAAACTCTACATAGTAAATGCCAAATCAATATTAAATTTATGATCTTTGCTTTTAACCTGTTCATATATGAAAAGATAAATGAGCAAATTTGTTTATGAAAAATGTTAGCCAACAGACTGTCAAAAAATATCAACTAGTATAAGGCATTCTTCTTTTTAATGTCTGTTCTTTGGAATAACTGCATATAGAGGAAAAGATCAGATGGTATTATTTTACTTGTGTTAGTTTTGCACTTTTCAATAACCTAACTATAAATGATAACATTAAATGTGAAGATCTTTGTGTCATATTGTTATGTTCATTTTGGAACATTCATCACAAAAAAACAGTCTGACAAATGCTTTGCCCAGTTGAAGTTAATCAACCTTAGACAGCTATCCAAAACTGATACAATTAGCACATTAATGAAGCAAATGTGGTGCAGGTATGGACGCTTGAAAATCCCTTCTTGCATGTGGCTCCCCAACTGTGAAGGTGGACAGCAATATATCACCAGAAAGAGAACCAAATCTAAGTTCCTGAAGCAGCATGACCCATCAAGCAATCACAAATTGTAAAGAGGTATGCTATTTTTATTTGCCTCCCTTATACCTTGAAATGGGCTACAGTGTATTTTGACAAAGGTAGATGCATAATCCAAGTAGGGTTTGCCTTTCCTGTCCATATCCTCCAACCGGAGCCACTTGCTGAGGGTTTTGAAAATATTTTCTCCATTAGCACGTGAACCCTTGTAGTGTCATATCAAACCAAGAGCCCCGAAAAGAATGAGCAAGAATAGGTATAAGATATGGGACCTACTGAGAGTATCAAATATTCTATAACCTAGAATATGCCAAAAATTTAAATTAACCAAACTGAGTTAAGGCACAGCTGAAGTAGCAGTTGGGGTGATTACTTGGGTAGGGTGTTTTGCTATCCTTAAGGATTCAGTTTTCAGCCATTTTTGTGTAGTTTTTGTTAGTAATAGAATACATGACATAGGGACTAAGGATGGAAGCAAGAGTGGCCCTATTCTGAAATCCAGTTAATTATTTGGGGAAGTTGTGCTCTCTGCAGCTCCTGGTTTTGTAAGTTTCATGGTTGTCTTTCACAAAAGAAAAACTTCTTCCATGAGACAAATAAGAGACACTGAACCATGAGCATTTTATGCAATTTCAGTAATCTAGTGTTTGTATGCCAAGTAACCAGCATCCAAGAAAAGGAGTTGTATTCTTGGCAGGGAGATAAGGTCATGGATATCCACAAGAAGCTGTGAAGAATAGGTGTTGGCATCGAGGTAACCCACTTGGATGTCTCTTCTTATCCCCTTGCTCAATTTTTATGATAAATGACCAGAGTAGCAATTGTGATTTGACAAAGTGATGGTGATAATGACTTTGAGCCCCTAATGAATGATTCTATGACACATAAGTCTCAAAATTACTGGAAGTGATAGATTAGCTGAGTATAGAGCAAGGGGAGGTGATGTTTATTGTTTGTTTCCCTAATGCCTGCCTTAGTGAAAGGACCTGCAGTTAGTTTTCTAACCTTGATCTCTTAAACTTGCCCCAGAAAAGAAGCCTACTGACATTTTCGAGGAGCTATTTGCAGAACTCAAGTGAAGGAACAGATTTTAATTTCAAAAGATTTACTGGAGTAAATGGTAGGATATACTGCCCATGTTTCTGTATGAAATGAGAAACTGTAGTCCCGGTTGTTGGAAATGCAGCTGAGTAAACCCGAGTTCTCAGTTCACTTTAAAAATTTTCCAACTGAAGGTAGTTATCTTTTCCTCGGTCAATTTCCTTCCTAGCAGAGTGCATCTAGTGACTGCCTGTTATAGCAAAATGAAGTTGACTCCCTTTTCCCATCTCAGGATAACTCTGAAAGGTCATCTCAGCTTCAGTCTCTGTATGATAAACTGTGTTCTCCAATAATAGAGCATTGTGCCATAATACCTTCTCTGCCCAATTCTTCTTTACTTCCATAAACCTTGATCTTCCCGAGAAACCCAAACTTAACATGACTTCACAAGTGCTAAGGTGTCTGGTAAAGATAAGTAATAAAAATTGAAAACTGCTATTTATTTGCTTCCTTTTTAAGGGTACCACAATGAAATATATAATCAATAAATATTAAAATGTGCTATTGGATTCATGTATTTGCTATTTGAGTTATAAAATGTGTTAAGCAAACCAAAACTCTATTTCAAATAGACTTTGGAAGATAGTCTGTTGTAACTATATAGACTATAACTTCATGGTTCAAACAAAGTATTTTAACATTGGCTGATTTATTGATTTAATCTACTTGGTGATATAAGCAATTTTATTAAGGACTACAGTTTCTTTGTATAATAAAAAATATCAAATAGTTTATGACACTTAAACCCAAGATAATATTTTAATTGAAAGACTTGGTAAATATTAATAAAAGGCAAATAAATAAGAAAAAAATCAGAAAATGTGATACAGTAAGAACAATAATGGAGGATACCTGCTCTAACTTTGCTACAATTGCTCCATTATTTACAACAAGACTAGTTAAATTAAAAATCTACTTGGTTTATTCTAGATAAAGTAGAGTCCATGTAAACATTTACAAAGTAATGTTTTTTCAGGTGTGTTTCATAAAATAAAAATTACCTAAGATAGTCTGTTATTTTAGAAAGAGAGAAAAAAGCATCCAGAGTCAAACTTGAAATTAGGGAATATCAAACCACATCTTACAAAATCACAGTTCATTCACATTATTAGATCATTTAAAGAAGAAACCAAAAAAGTAGTCCCCACCATTACCTAAAATTTCAACAATTTAATTGACATCAATTCAATCACTTAAGTAATTCAAGCTATAAATTTATAGATTTCTATGAATCATAAAATATGTTTTGGAAGATAGCAATTCAAAGATACCCTCCATTTACTCCTATTTAGCTGTTTAGTGAACAGCTACTATGTACAAAAAAATGTTGTTACTGAAAGAAATAAAAGAAAAAGCCTCAACTCATCTGGAACTTGATTCCAGAGGAAAATCTGGTGGTAAATAATCAAGCAAAATAATTACAATAGATGTTAAATTCTTTTAAGAAATGAAAAACAAATTTAATAAAATATAAGTAATAAATTGGGTAAAATAATAAAGGTGTATTCAATCATGCTTCCAACCTTCATACATATACTAGTATAACTTGGATCCTTAACATGGAATGAAATAATCTTTCAGAGTGCCAAGGGTTTACTTATTCAATTTTATTAGTCTGGGAACATTTTTTAAAGTCCTATTTGCAAATTCATTTCTTGTAAGCATGAAATGTCAGCACAACTATCTCAATATATGATAAGAAAATTCCAAAAAGATGTCCAACATCTGTGATCAATCATCATTGGTTGAGAAAAATTACAATTTTTTTCTTTGCTCCTGTAAGTTAAATCTATGGTGATACTTACGGCTGCAGGTTTGCCGGGGTAAAATATGAATTTTAGTGCTAGACCATTTGTCCACCTGGCACAATGTAGATTTGACATAGATATACAGCAGTGAACATTGTAGAGCATATAGTTTTTTTTGAGTTGATAGCTTCATATTCCTTAGATCAATGTCCAGGAGTGGCATTACTGTGTTCTTTGTTATTGTAGAGTTATGTTAAGCTTTTTAAGGTAAGTTGCCCCAGTTTAATTCCCACTAACATAGAGTTCCTCTTTCGCTGCATCCTCTTCAATACTTGTTTGTAATTCATTTTAATATATATATTTCACTAAATGCACAAATTGGTTTATTGACTCTCTTAAGAGGAATTAGATGGATGTTAGTTTGTTTATCTCTATAAAAACTGTCTTCAAGAAACAATGTGTCCTGTTTCCTTGAACATATGTGCAAGATTTGCTATAAATAGTACCAGACAAGTTTTTCAGTAAAATGTTTTTTCTCTTACTAAAATGCCATTAGTCCAATGATTATTCATTGTTTTCTATGTCCCAACAAATGGAGAAAACTTAAAAAATTAAAATAATTCACTCTCATAGATTGAGAGTATCATAGATTGAAAGCTTTCAAAGTGAATATCCACATATTTGAATACATTTTCTTAAAGTTAACATTTCTGAACAATAAAGCCTAATATTTCCTACAGACTCTATTTAAAGCAACTATGACTGCTTCATGCAAATTTCTTGCTCAAAATATTCTACCAAATTTTACTCCAGGGATTTCTGATGCAAACTGGAGAGGATTTTGTTCTGTGTGAACCAGAGTTCAGCACTGCCTGAACCATACAACTGGTCATTGGCAGCTAAATAATTTGAAGTAATTACTGTTGCAAAATTAATTAACTTAATGACAAAATGAGATAAATTGTTTATTTTTCTTCTTGAAAAATATAAAGTAGGCTAGGACTAAAATATGTCTTGAACAAATCCACTCTTATAAGCAAAGTGGTCTAAAATACCAAGTCAGTGTCAAAACTGACTCTAAAAATTAACTATGTTTAATTCTGTACAAAGTCACGATTTTACTTATTTTTTTTTATTATCTTCTGTCAACTGCCCAGAATGATCAGTTTTAAAGAAGTGAGTTTTCATATAAAATATTTTATAGGATTGCTAATTATAACTTACATAAGTACTGTGCATATAATTATCTCTAAAACTAAAATCTTATATGCATTTCTTCTACAGAACATCTTCCTTCTTATTGTCCTATAAGTATATTTTTGTAATTATTAAAGCAGAAATTTGAATATTGAAAGTGCTATTAGGGCTAATATCAAAATTAAATGTTTGAAAGACTAATTTATTTATTTTTTTGGCTCTGTGGGTAGGGTAGACAACCTGAGAAGTTAGAATGATGTTTTTCCATTTTCTGCATGGATCCCTTTGTAATCACTTTTTCTTCTCTGAGCAAAGTGCCACATTAGGTCAGAGAAAAATTATTTCTCTCTATGATTTTGCTCTTTCTTCCTCCAGAGAGAAAAGCAGTATCTGTAAGACACAGTGAGCAATGTCCTAGAATCTAAAAGATTCTCAAAGCAATTCTATCTATTTAGTTCACAGGAACAAGATCGAGACTAAAAGAAATATAGTTGAGCAAAATAAAACATTTAGCAAATTTGCAAGTTAAAGTCAGTGCACCCATTGGTGCATTCAAAATTGGTAATTGTACACACAACTGTCTCTTCTGTACCAATGAGCATATGCTTGCATGAAAATGTTCTGGTTAGTGGGAAAGGAAATTACATAGAAATGGCAACATCTGTCATTGAAGATTTAGCTGTTAGAAATAATAGTCTTTTTAAAACTTTCCACCTAAGCATAACTTCCATGTCCTAAAAATTCCTTCCATTAATTCTAAAAATCTTGTTAAAAAAGAAGAACCACATGTGTTATTGAATATATGCTATATTGTACATGCACTCACACACACATATATTCAAATGATCAAGACGTCAAAATGTGTTTGCTTGCAGCAGAGTTAATTTATACATTAACACACTATTTTCATTTATCAAGTGGCAAAATAAAGTATTTACTCCTCCAACTAAATTTTGAACCAAGAAATATTAAACTAAATAACTAATATTCATCCTATTGAATGTAATCTCAAAAATGTTCAAATAAACATATATCTAGTTCAGATCATTTAAATTTCCCTCAGACTTAGATCATCGATATCAAATGTAGGATCCCAAGAGTTTGAAAATAAAAGATTACATAATAATAAATTATCTTTGACAATTAACTTTCAGCAAAATCTTTGACTCTAAATTGTTGGTAGACATGATGGGGTATATGTATGCATGTATCGATCTATCTATCAGTCGATTAATAGATGCATGCATGTATGCATGCATACATATATACATAAAACATAGATGCTTAGATCTAAAAATGAAAAATAAATCTAAAGTAAAAGAATGTTTGAAGATTTCTTTTAAGCTCTAAGGATAATGTTTTCATGAAAACTAGGTATTCAAGTTAGACTTAGTTGTTAGAAATACGTTTTTTGTCTCAATTCATCTTTGCCATTTTAGAGACCTTTATATTTTGAAGTGCATACATCGGTCTTTAATGATTTTCAAGGGGAGTTGGGATTTACTGGGATATTTATATACATTTTTGAAGTTAGAGACAGGGAAGTAATGGTCTTAAGAAGGCCCTTGGGAGCAAGTCTATTAGACTGTGAATTGTTAGAAAACATAGTGTGAAAGCATGTTCTCATATATATATGTGTGTGTGTGTGTGTGTGTGTGTGTGTGTATGTATGTGTGTATGCAGACATGCTATATATATAGTGCTGTGTAGATAGTATGTATACCTACTATATATGTATATGTGTACATACCATATATATATATATATTTGTCCAATAAATAATTTAATACAACCCTACTAATAATTTACAGTGTTGAATCATTTAAACACATCAGCAACCATTGCACATGTGAGCTATTAATGTCCATGGTTATATTTTTCTCAAAAAAAGTTTTAAATGGGGATATAATATCCCTATCTTTATCAAGTGAATTATAAATAATATCACAGCCTAAGATTTTCAACAATGTGAGTATGGCATTTCCAAAATTACATACATCTTTTTAAATTATCTCATGAACATTCATTTTAAAGTAAATGGGAAATACTAAAATTTTAAGGTGACAAATTACCATCATCTGTTGTGTTTAATCAGGAATCATTTCTCTTCATTTTGAATGCAAAATGGATATCAAAGACATGAAATTTGTTAGTTTTCCTGTTCAAATCTAAAGTAACTTTCAGAAGAATACAGTGGACATGTACTTTAATATATCGTTGTCACATGATTTACACCTATTTTGTAAAGATAAATGTCTAATTAAATATTTGTCACTCAAGATAGGCTATGCTTCAGAGAAAAAATATTAATCTCATATATTTTACTTATATTCACTCATACCTTCATATCAATTTGGACATAGTGCCCATGATCTATTTAAATGGATTGGTTCTCGGGCCTCCCTGGTGGTGCAGTGGTTAAGCGCTGCGCTGTAGAGCTGTGGGCAGTGGCGACGTGAGTTCGATGCCCAGCAGGGCAGATTCCCACATGGCATAGCATGCCTCTCCTGCCTTACCTGCTGCTCCCCTCAGCAGTGTGTTTCTGCCTGTTCTGCTCCCCAGTCTGTCCCTGGTGAACCCTCTCGCCACCCCACACCTCTGGCTTGCACCCAGCTTGTATGTATAAATAAATAAATCTTTAAAAATAAATAAATGGATTGGTTTTCAATAACAATAATAATATGGACTTTCCATTTTCTTAATGATCCTGATAAACAATAGAAATAAAATATAAGGGGATTGTCATATCTTGGAGTTTACAAGTAAAACTAGGGTAAAATATAGCGCCATTGGCTACCAAAGTAAAAACTCAATGTATATTTCTGCTATACAATAGTAAAAATATTAAAAGCCTATGTTTCTTAATTTTCCTACATATATTTTCAGCACAGTGCTTTCTTGGTTCTTAACTTACATTATTAGTTACAATTTGTTGCATTTTTTATGATCTAACCATGTGACTAAGAATTATATGCATCATCTAATGCAACCTTCTGATGAGTGAGAAGACAATATGTTCAGCTATAAAATTTTATTTTTTTAAACCACTACCTATAATGTTTATAGCATGCTAGGTACTACTTGAACACTGCATAAATATAAATTAAATGCTTATTAGAACCTTTCAAGTAGATACCATTATTACTCACATCTTGCAGATAGAAACTGAGGCAAGAGACTAAACAGTTTGCTCAAGCTGTCAAAGAGCTAATTATTAATAATAAAAAATAAATGTATTAATTTAAGGTCTAACTGTAAAACTGCCCATAGACCCACGCAATAAATCTCTGCTCCTGACTATGATCTTCATGGAACTCTCTTGCGGACTTCCTTCTGCCTGTATGTCTTTCCATAGAGCAAAAGAAGACACAAGGCAACAGGGGTACACAAAGTAAGAGTATGTCTCAATCATCACCAAGTCCCCAAACTGGTACTTGGACCTGTAGTGCCTCTCACACAAGATTGACGGCTACTGCCAAAGCACGCTCAAGCCTCCTCCCCTATCGCATCCTGCCAAAAGGTGACCACACATCCACTGTGTGCAGCTTCAAGGCCAAGGACATACCAGTGACAGTGGAGGGAATGTGGACTGGATCGAACATGCAGACTGGGGGCGGGGGGATCTACAGATGTGTCCGAGGCCATTTTTGGAGCAGGAAATGAAAAAGAAATATAAGGCTCCTTGTCTAGGAGAGTGCAACAAGCTCTCCTGTGCCCCCGTAGCACTGGGAAGTATTCCTTGGTTTACAATTGTTACAACAGGAACTCTGTTGCCGTTTTTTACAGCCAGAAAGGCCATGAGGGAGACAACAAGTTGCGGAGCAGGTTTGCAAGGCAGAGACTCTGCTGCTTGAGCACAAGTTCTTGTGTCATTCATTGAAATCATATAGGCTAGTAAAAGCTGGTCGTGCGACAATGGTATGGGGAATAAAGTCCTGAGGGTGGAATTGGAATGGGGACAAAGTTTTACGAGAAACAGCGAAAAGGACATTGTGACCATATGTCAAGAGACATTTGTGTCAACAAAGTGTGATGTTATCACAGTCAGAGTGAGCCCAAGACCACCGTGGAGAAGTCATGTCATCAGGTCAACAGCAGCCCAGGTGTCCACAGGCCTGCCTCCTGACACAGGGCTATTGTGCTAGGGGGTGAAGGATTGCTCTCCTGTGATTTGCAGATAGCAAATAGATCACAGTTGCCCACGAGTGGCCAGCCTGTGGGAACCCACATAGAATTATTGGTCTCCAGTAATTCCAAATTAAACCTGGACATTATGACCTGGATGACCTGGACAATAAAACCAGGTCATTATGAAGGTATATCTGTCAAGTTAGAATAAACAATATTTATTTTCTATTCTTGAACAGTACTATCCAAATGTTAAGTTTTTTCTGTTTGTTTTTTTATTTTTTTTGAAAAACCATATTCTTATGCTTTGTACTATTGTACATCTTAAAATCTGGTATAAAATGTATGGCTGAAAAAACTGAGCATACAACCTTATTATTAATGTGATAAAGGAGTATAGTATTTCTCCTCCTCCCTTATATCTTATTAATATTTTATTTGACAAATGGCTTATAAATTAATGATATGTAGTTGAGTCTCAAAATTGAGAATGGAGATGCAAAGTCATAATTATAAGAATAATGCACAATCTTTAAATAATTTAGCTGATAGTGCATCTAAAGTTAGTATACTGAAATGTAATCTACTTCAGATTGCCAAGTCTTCCATCAACTAATATTATTTTCTCAAGACCTTTGTCAAATATAATAAAAATAACACTGATTTTAATTTTCTATGTAGGTTTTTTAGTTTCAATTCCAAAACCTTTGCTACTGAAATACCTTTCACTTGCATTTTGTTTTCACTATAGTTTGTAAAATAAGCAAAGTTTTTTTTTTCCTACTTATTATTGGCTATTCTTCTCAGAACAGTGTTTCATAGTGAAGAAATAATATATCCTTTGATACAAAAATTCTTCCAATTTCAAACTAAACACAGTTGTAAAAAATTGTATTTTATTAACATTGGCATTGATAGGGATAGGTGAAAATTGAAAATAAATGTACAAAGATTATTCAGCAAGAATAGAAGGTAGAGAGAATCATAAAACATCAAAATTTCTTACCAAAAGTAGAACTTCCAATTAAAAAACAATTAAAAGTAAAAATATATCTGTTTTGAATGTTCTGTTACTCAACAAAGGCTAACACAGAAATAATTCAGAAACTCTTTGTATTCAACTGAAAACGGTTTTCTGTGAGATCATTTTGAATAAGTTTTTATTAGAAGATATCTATTTTGTGAATGTGATGACACTACTAATCATATCTAGCTACACTCTCTAAAAAATCCCATTTCTATAAGAGGCCAAATTGGAATGGTTAATCAGATTCTAATATTGTCCTCAAATTCAGCTTTCTCAGCATGCTACCACTACATGATCCAGTTAGAGACCAATGCACTGTTATGGAAAGGCACCTTTCTTATTAAATCTGTCTTTAAAACTGATCTTTCTATGATAGAATAGGAAATGCATTTAATTTAAAGTGTGCTCTTTAAGAAACTCCCTATTTTTCTAACAGTAACAATGAATATTTATTGCCATTTGGCACAGAAAACAAGAAAAGGAGATAATCAACCAATAGTCTATGTAACAACAATCTGTAGAGGAAAAGGAAAATGTGGTCTATCATTTCATGATTTTTCAATTGTATATCATGTAAATAATGGTGAAAGACAAAATAGAACCATGCATGTGGTCCATTGGAAAATGCATTCTGTTGCTCAAAGAAACATTAAGAAAACAGATGGTTGTAGAATGTTTGCATAGATTTTGGGAAGCATTCTTATTTGTATTGTATCATGGTATAAGCTGTGATTACACAATGCCAGAAATCTTTGAAAAGTGAAATATTTCAACAAACGTTTGATGTGTTGAATAAAATGATTTGAGGAATTTCCTTCTCCACCTACCCAAACACACTCACTGAATCAAGGAAATTGGGAATTTTTGAGTCTCATCACCGCAACCTCTAACTAATGTGGCTAAATACTAATTAAAGGACCATTTTAGGGAAGATTGTATTATATAGGCAAAATAGCTTTTCTTATAGTATGAGATTTTAAACTTTATAGTAATGTAAACGTACATCGATGTTAACATTTAAAAGACCTCTCCATATCCTTGAGAGAGAAGTATATATATATTTTTTAGAAGCTTTTTTTTTTTATTATTTTATACACACAAGCTGGGGTACAGGCCAGAGGTGTGGGGCGGCGAGAGGGTTCACCAGAGACAGAGCGGGTAGCAGAACAGGCAGATCAGAAATACACTGCTGAGGGGAGCAGCGGGCGAGGCAGGAGAGGTCTGCCACACCACGTGGGATTCTCCCTGGCCGGGCGTCGAACTCACGTCGCCGCTGCCGACAGCTCCACAGCTCAGCGCTTAACCGCTGAGCCACCGGGGAGGCCCAAGAGAAAAGTATATTTAACAGTGTCCTGATATTTTTTCCATCTCTTTTGTTAAAAATCACTTAAGATTTTTAGCTTGCAACAAAGCTTTGAGCCCATGTTGGGATTTACTAAATCTAATACTAAGCTAGAAAATGAAATAAGAGAGAAATTTAGGCATGCCTGAAAAAGCTATTAAGAACAAAAATGGAATCGATGCGCAAAGAAACATATTGCAAGTTTGCAAATCTTTTGTCTATGCTGTGGAAACTTAGCCTGTCTTTCAGGTTATAGGTTGGAGAATCCATCCCTGGCCTGGGCCTGCTGACTGAAAGAATTTTGTATAATCCAATACAATAAAATGAATGATTTTATAATGACTTCCCATGTCTGAAGGCTCAATAACTGACTTGGGTTAGGTTGATATTGCCATCAAGCTTGAAGCAGTGGAAAACAGGTTTTGTTTGTATCTCTAATGTATCTAATTCATCAACTAACATCCTCTGGTATCTTCACCTGTAATCCCAGATTTCCCAACTCTAAATTATTCATGCTGCCCTATATCAGGAATTTTAATACTTGCCAAAATATTTACAGTGCTTGCACTTTCTAATATATGCTTTACACTGATCAGATTTGTCTGGAAATTCTGATCTTAACAACTGTAAGTAATAAATTGATGTTTTTAAGTTGCTAAAGTTGTAATAATGCATTAAAACAGTAATAGAAAGCAGATACATACATGTATATACAATTGATATAGTTGCAACAGACTAAAAGCAAATGAGTAAAATATATGGAATGTTAGTGTGATGAGCACCCTGCAGTAAAATAGACAATAAAAAGAAGCAGGGGTTTGGAGTAAAGGGTGGGGAGAAATATCTCACTGAGGTGACATTATTGTAAATATTTGAATAAGGGGAGGGGAAAGAAAGTCATGGAGATCCTTGAAAAGATGAATTCCAAGGATAGAAAAAGCTAATGTCAAGCATGAAATTTGATCACACAAAGAATAAAAGAGTCAAGAGGTTGGGAGGCTGCAGAGAGCTTCATTTGACTGCTGTGTGGGGAATAAACTGTAGGGGACTGCAGGAGAATAATGGCCCCCACATGTCAAATAATATGGTAAAAAGGGATTATGAAGATGCAGTTGAGTTAAGGATCTTGAGATGTGCGTAGCCTGGATTACCCAGGTGTGTCCAGTGTAATCACAAGGGCCTTTATAAGTGAAGGTAGAAGCAGAAGGGTCATGGCCAGAGAGCAAATACTGATGATGCACTGTTGGCTTTGAAGATGGAGGAGAGGAAGATATTTTGCTAGAAACTGGAAAAGGTAAGAGAAATGTTTCTTACCTATATCTTCAGAAAGGTGGCTCTCCATCTGGAGAGATGATGATGGTAATCATCAATTCCATTATGTTAGCCCAGTGAGACCCACTTTCAGAGGTTTTTTTCTTTAGATAACTGGAGTTTTGGTTTTCTGTTGGTGGGCTTTCCCCTCTGTGTAGCCCACTCCTCTGCATTTGTTTTTCAGTTACTACTGCTCTTGGAGCTCGGCTCAAATTAGTAAATTCATCTCCAGGTTCTGCTGTGCCTATAAAAACAAGCCTTGAGAAAACTTTAGATAGCTTTTTCCTCTTGTGCTCTTAGGGTCTGAGACCAACTAATTTAACCATTTAGCCACCATTATAATCTACCCTTGAGGTTTGTTTTGTTTTTAATTTTGAGAGATTTTGGGGGTGATGAATATTTGGCTACTTCAGGCTGAGCATAATATAAATAGCATATGATATCATGGGTTTGGGGTTGAATATTTATCTGCCCAGTAATTATTATGTATGTAGAAGACCTGGATTATTAAAATAAATCATAATATTAAATAGTAATTACATATTGAATTTTAGGGCTGAAAGAACTATTGGTAGTCATAGCCTAGATTTGATAGGGTATTTATTTCAGCAGGGAGCCAGTTAAAGACATTTATTTTTCAGAACTATTTTTTAGTTCTGGGAATAGAACAGTTTAGATAAATAATTGTGGGCTATTTTGGTGGCAGTTTTACAGGTGGGCTTTAAAGTCAATTTTATGTTGTGCAAATAATAAGAGGTATTTTTATGGAAACAAAAGAAAAAGTTTAAAGTTTCAAGCAAACCAGAATGGAGTTTTTAATGGAGTTTTTATATTAGGTTTATTTTTAGTTTTAGGAGAAAACTGGACAAAATTTGGAATATTATAAACATTTGAAAAACTTATAAGTAAAAATATAAAGACCTTAAAATGATAAAGAGGACTATACTTTGATGTTTATAAAAAGATTTATTGAAATTTATTTTGATTAAATAGTATTTATTTGTAAATTAAGTTTAGTTTTGATAACCTTGGCCAGTTTGTATAAATTTAGTAAGAACAAAAATAAATAACTTCTTAAATTTGTTTTTCTGGAACATTTATAAAAGGAATTTTTGGTTGAGTTCTTAAAGTTTCTTAAGTCTCAGGAGTTATGTCAAGGCATTCTTGCCATAGACTCTGCCTGTAATATTTTCATTTTTCAGTAAAACTTTTTTCAAGGCTTTTAAGCTGTCCTGGGGTTTGCATTAAAGTTATTGCCAAGACAGATAGTACATGAGGTAATAGAGTGAGACAGTATTTCCTAAAGTGTGGTTTTAGTATTCCTGAGAATAAGAGATGATTTTAGGTGGTATAGTTAGGTATTTCCAATATATTTTAAGGAAAAAAACAACTTGCACATCAAAAATAATGATTTTTATGAATAATAATCCTTAAACTTAAACAATATAAGACCTAACCAAAAATTTAAGTTAAATATTGAGTAAATCTAGTATATTTATAAAGAGGAAAATATAACATTAGGCTGGGAGTGACTAAAAATCTGGGAAACATCATACAAGGCCATTCTAGAATCTCTTCTTTGTTTTGTGTGATGCAAACACAGAGGCACCTAAGCCATCATCACATCAAAAAGTCCAGCTCATTCACATCCACAGAAGGATATCACAGAGAAGTGGATTTCAAGAGAATAGCCTGAGAATCTATAGGACAAATTTCAAAGTGGTGTCGAGTTGCCAAATTACTCATGGAGACAGGAAAGAATTCATGCTTCCTCCTATTTGTACTTTGATAGACAAGGCCCATTGTGCTAGAATGATTCCTCTGTTTGTGACCAGATGTGATACTCTTGTTTATAACAGTGGCAAGTTCTTCAGGGCCTGGAGTCAGAAGAAATGTCCACATAACCTGAGAACTGGGAGTCTGGGCTGGCAGGCAGAGATAAGAAAATCCTCCCCTCCCCCCTCCCCCCCCCCCCCCCGCCGAGTGCATGGTCCCCTTCAAGAACTACCCAGGATGTCCTTTGTCGAATGCATGTATCTTACTTTACAGCAACCACAAGCAGCTGCCAAACCTTTCCCTGACCACCTCAAATGTAGGTACAATACTAGATATTTTCCTTTTTTCATAATCCATTTGACATTGTCAAACTTCAGTGATAATGAGATGGAATTTATTAATGATATGATTTCTGACAGTAATCTCATCTCTAACACCAATGCAAGTGTGTGTGTGTGTGTGTGTGTATACATTATATTCATGGTTAGTAAAATATATTCTAGACAAAGGTATTTTGTTGGATATATTTAAATTAGCCAGACTAATCTTATTGAATAAAATTCTGTATTTGCTCAAGTTAAAAAGGAATACATTTTTCTGTGTGCTTAAAAAAGGCCAGATTTCTCTGGAAGTCTAAGCTAAAGGTTTAGTTCAGAGGTTTTCAATGGAAGATGATCTAAGCTTGTTACCACCTCCCAGCCCCGACAATCACTGGTGAGAACTGACAATATCTGGAGATATTTGGATTATCATAGCCAGGTGGGGGGTGGGGGAGGGAAGGTGCCAGTGACATCCAGTAGGTAAAGGCCAAGACTTCTGCTAAACATTCTACAATGTATAGTATAGCCTTTACAAGGAACAGTTATCCTATTAAAATGTCAATAGTGTGGAAGCTGAGAAACCCTGTTCTGGAAGGATATTATGCTTCTGGGTATTTGATTCAGAATCTTAGTTACTGTGATTGTTGGTTCTAAGCATCTAATCAGAGAAAGTAATCCTTAGAGTTTTTGCTTTGCTATCTCATCTGATGCTATCTTTTGCCAACTCAAACATTCTAGAAATAAAGTAGCTTAGTCTTCTCTTGCACAATTGGGTCTGTCTCCATCCTGTCTACCTTGCCCTCTTCCCTGGGGTGTTGAATCATATCAGTAGAATTCAGATCTTGGGGGATTTTGATCAATGGGATGCCAAAATAAAGATTGACAGGAGAGAAGAGTAAGGGTAGTGCATGTCTTCCCCTAACTACATCTGTGTCAAGTAATCTGAGTCTTTGTTCAAAAGTCATTCATCTTTCTTACATGGCTTTCTTCTTTCTGGGACCCATAAATCTTCCTTCTTTAATTTTAGAATTAGGTGTATTAACATCTACTGTTTTAAGCTCAGGATTACCAACCTATTCCTTGTAGTTCTTATACCCTGTCTCCAAACCTTTGGTATAATTCCCTGGCAAATAAAAGATCTTGAATTAGAACATATCATCTGTTTATTGATAGACATCAACTAATGCAACTTAAGAATTGTACATCTCTGTATCTAGGATATAGGTGCTCCTTACTACCATGCTTGCCTAAATATTCTAACAACCAAACAGAAGAGACCCCAAGAAGAAAATAAAAGTTCAAACACAACAGAACAAGTAACATGATAGTGCATGAAATCAGTAACATAACTTGTAAAGGGTAAGACTCAGTTACCTTTGTTCTATTAAAATGTAACTTGCTAATTCTCATGTTACAAACTAAAATCAGGCATGAACTATCACCATCCCCTCGTGGCAAAGCAATTACTGTCTTGTCAGATGGTGCCCTTTTGGGACCAGGTGTCTCCTTCAGGCCCTTATTCTGCACCTGGACAGCAATAGCAGCTTTCTTGTTTAGTTGCAATCACCTACATTATCACATTCAACACAATCTGCTGCTAAACTAAGCATCAAATCAATCACATTTGCCTACAGAATGCTGTAGGCCTTTTGCAATCTTAAACTCCCTTTCCAGCATTATCTCCATAATTTAGGGATCCGCTGTACCCGAATAAGAAGTGATAGATTCATTTCAGACCAGTTTCAAAACCACTACTGAGCATCAAGTTCTGAAAAACCTGTTACCTGCCATTGTGTCTTTGGTGTTTCACTATAAAGGGATGGGTGACTAGAACAATTTGACACTCAGGGGAATAAATATATGTTTTTTCTTGAGGCAATCATACTCAAGTAGAAGTGTTTTATATATACTACATGTCTCTTGTCCAAAAGGTTAACAGGAGTCAAGATTCAACAAAGTTATTTTTACTTTTTTTACTTCTAAGAATAACTCAAGTGACGAGTACCATGATGATTAATAGAACCTATCAATAGTGTCTTAGGCTGAAACACCAAAAGTGTTATCCATTGTTTTTGAATCAGTGCAAATATCAGCAAAGAAGAAAAAGCAAATTAAGTGCTAGTATTACTAAGAAAATATGATTTTATTGAAAGACTCCTTAATATTTTTCAGGGACCTCTAGGAGTACATAGATGATATTTTATAATTGCTGCTGTAAAGAATGTGCTGTTACTTTTTTTTCTTTTTAAGACTTAGGCACCCCGAGGGGTGGGTGCATGGATCATATCTTCATAATTGCTGCTATAAAGAATGTACTGTTATTTTTTTTCCTTTTTAACAAGGGGTAGAATTTGTTTGCTGGTCATGTGGAATGATTATTAAGCTAAAATTTCTTATTGCGTATAATTAACATATATTAGTTTCAGGTGTACAATGTTTCATTATTTGTATGTATTACAAAATGATCAACATAAGTCTAATTAACACCTGTCACCATAGTTACAATTCATTTTCTTCTGATGAGAACTTTTATAGTTTCGTTAAGAAGAGTCAATATGTTGTAAATTATATACCCATAACATTTTAATTTTATAATTAGAAACTTATACTATTGATTCCCCCTTCATGAATTTTTCTTGTCGCCCCACCCACCTCTGGTAACCACTTATTCCCTGTTCCACTATTCACAGTCTATGAGCTTGATCAGTTTTTGTTGTTTTTGATGTTACATGTAAGTAAGATCACATGGCGTTTGTCTTTCTGTCTGACCTCGCTTATCATAAACTGAGTTTTTCGAGCTGTTTCTATTTCTAAGAAATCCTGGTTTGCTGTTAAAAAAAGAATAAGGACTCACTAGTTGAAAAGAAAAATGTCGAACCATAAAATTTATGTTCTTCATACTGTTTTCCCAGAACTTTGATCAGAGCTCTTTTTATCCTAGGTATGCAAATAGAAGCAGGTCAGGATGCTTTTCCTCTCTGGAGCTGTACTTCAAGCTTTCCACCTGCTTCCATAGTGTTTTTACACAAGCAAGATAAGTTTCCATCCTGTTGATCAGTTACTATTTTGAATTTTTTCCTTTGGTAGAAAGTAAGCACCTGAATTGTAGGAAGTATGTTTTATTCACACACACTAGTACCTAGAGTTGGAAAACATGAATGAAGACTTCAGTGACGGGGGAATTCTGACTGTGGTTATCAGTATAATGATTATAGGTTGAAATAGTAATTGGAGTCTTTTATTTTTTGGAGGTAGTCCTAAATTCTCTGTATTTATCACACTTAATTCCTACATAAATTCTCTGTTAACAAATCATTATGAACCTCGCCATGTTCATTTTGTAAAAAGAAAATGAGAATTAAAAGGACAAGTGATTTTTTTTTTCCTCCTGTCACCCAATTAGCACATATTGAAGTCAGTATTCAGTAGTATACTTATCTGAATGTGAGGGACATCACCTAGAAGAAGCAAAACATGTCAGTGAGGACTTTGTTGTTGATTTATGTCTGACAATAATGCGATCCTGAGCTGAGAGCATCTCTCAAGTTCAGGTGATTTTATTCTACCCTGGTAGGAAGTTGCTAAATATTAGATGGCTTTAAAGTTGGTTTCCGTGATGTTTCTATGGCTTGACTTCTTTTCCCGTGATTTTTATTGAAGTACATTTCTCCTGATCTTGTTAGCCTCTTGCTGAAAACACACACTTATGTCATGTATCTGGACTTTTAGTGGCTTTAAAGCCTAACCGACAGTGACTATGATTAGAGAAGGGAAAAATCCAGCCTCAAGAGCAAAATCTCTGCTGATTACTGGGAAGTAAGACCTGGATGAACATATCCTGTTCAGGCAACATGCTGGTCCTGTTCTCCAGATGCATTTATCACAGGAAGCAGAACAGGCAGATCTACTGAAATACAATGCTGCAGGGAGCAGCGGGTGGAATAGGAGAGGTCTGCTGCACCTCCCTGGGAATCTTCCTAGCCGGGTACTGAACTCATGCTGCAGTGGCTCTGGATAGCTTCATAGGCTGCGACTTAACCCGTTGCACCACCAGGAAGGCCCAGAAATATTTCATCTTAATGATAGAAGTGTTTGAGTCCCTAATGCAGGATACCCTTTCCCAGCAGGGAGATACTTAAGTAGGCAGACTTTTTACAAGAGCAGTCTTTAGTAATCTTGAATTTTAATCACTTGCAACTAGTTCCATTCAGGTCAGCGAGAACTAGTAGTCTATAAGTCTATCACAGGGATTTTCTCTCTAGGCTATAAATAATCAGGGATTTGTTTTTCTATGTGTTTGCCCAGGCAGAAAATTTTCTTACTACACTACTATATTCTATGATATAGTTTCTCCTCTGTACTCTCTAAAATTAACACTCTTCCTTATATTAACCTCATGTTTCTCAGCTCCATCAATTCCATGTTGATATTGTATGCCACCAAGATGTAGCTCATAGCAGTCTTTGACTATTGTGTTTTTTTGACCATGGTGCATAGTAAAATATATACAATGTACATCTTGATCACATCTAAAAATAATATTTCATAAAGCAAGTTGTTATCTTAATAAGTGTAATGTGTTTTGGTATTCTATATTCCTTCTGCATGTACACTAAATCGATGCTATGATTCACTACTAGGTCATAATCTGTTTGAAAATGGTAATTATTACACTGGGGTGATGGCTCTCAAGGTGTAAGGAAATTAGAAGAAAAAAACTGAATATATCAATAAAAGTGCATATTTAATCTAAGAAAACCAACTATTCTAAAACTTGACTATGCATCAGAATCAACTGGAAGGATTGTTAATACAAATTACTGGACTCTACAGAACTTAATATAGTATATATGGTGAGCAACACATGAATTTTATTTGTATTTTATAAAAGTTCCCAGGTGACCTTAGTTGATTTTCATTCAAAGGTAGTAACTTTTATAGTGTGAGAAGCAATCTCAGAATTTTACAACAACCTCCCCCTGCAACTCCCAGGAATCAGTTGGTTTTGGAGATTCAGTCTAAAAACCAATGGCATGGAGGGGAGGGATCAAGGATTTCCTCCCACTAATTTGAGATCTATGGATGACCCCTTGAGGCAATTCAGGGTGAAATTTTGTAAGACAATGCTTCAAATAGGACTGAGTGGTGAGACAGTAGAATAAAACACATTTAAGATATCTTAACTCCAGCCTCTCTTAGGAAAGGATTATTGCCGTAAATAGGAAAACAGAGTGCTTACAAGTGCATAACTAAGAATCTGATGAACCTGGGCACAAAGTTACCACTTTAGTATGTAATAGCAAGTTACTTTGCTAATTTTTTTTTAAAGATTTATTTATTTATACATACAGCTGGGGTACAGGCCAGAGGTGTGGAGCCGTGAGAGGCTTCACCAGAGACAGAGTGGGGAGCAGAACAGGCAGATCAGAAACACACTGCTGAGGGGAGCAGCGGGCGAGGCAGGAGAGGTCTGCCGCACCATGTGGGATTCTCCCTGGCCAGGCTTCGAACTCGCATCGCTGCTGCTGACAGCTCCAAAGCACAGCACTTAACCGCTGCTCCACCAGGGAGGCCCTACTTTGCTAATTTTAAGCATCATCTTCAAAGTGGCATAAATAATAATGGTACATTGTTATGATATATTGATATATTGTTATGAAAATTAAGTGCCTTCATATATGAAGACTAGAGCATCCTGATGTAATTTAGGGTGTGAATAACTGTCCTCTATATAATGTTCTGAAGTGCAACACCTGAGCCTATTTACGTTCACATTTTTAACTGTCACCCCCTGCAACTCATGCATCTTTCCTCAGAAAGATCAGGAAAGAAGTGCTTATTCATGCCCAAGGATCAGTTCAGAGTCACAATCAAAATCACCACTTGTCTCTATAGGGTTTCAAAGCTGCTTCTGTCCTCTAAAGTTGGTTGTTTTAGAACAAGCCATTACACACTCATAGACCCTTACTGGTCTTGGTTGGTTTGACTGAAATGGCACAGATTATAAACACAGACATGAACTATGGAATTAAATTTATGTAATCTCAGTAATTCTGCACACAAGTTAATTTTTTTAATGAGCACTTATAATTCTTTTAATATTAAAACATTTAAAATTTAAGTCATTTAAAAATTTAACCAATCTAAACAAATATAAAGCATTTAGCATTATGCAATGTAGGTTGTGGTAGAAGCCAAAAGAATTATTTAGTTTTAGTTTTCCCTTACTTAAAATATCACAAATAATAATTGTAAATCACCATTCAAGGGGAAGGAGAGAGGAGGGAGAAAGAAAAGTTGAAGGAAGGAAAATTTTTATATTTTTGTACCATTTGCAGCACATTTTTTTTTTCTGCCGAACGCTGTTTTTTTTTTTTTTTAAGATTTATTTATTTTATACATACAAGCTGGGGTACAGACCAGAGGTGTGGGGCGGCTAGAGGGTTCACCAGAGACAGAGCGGGGAGCAGAACAGGCAGATCAGAAATACACTGCTGAGGGGAGCAGCGGGAGAGGCAGGAGAGGCCTGCCGCACCATGTGGGATTCTCCCTGGCCGGGTATCAAACTCGCATAGCTGCTGCCGACAGCTCCACAGCGCAGCGCTTAACCGCTGTGACACTAGGGAGGCCCCAAACGAACGCTGTATTTTTATTGTGCACTTAAATTTATGTAGCCAAACTTCTACAGAGCTCATATAGAATGCAAAGGGAAGAGGAGTGGAGAGTATCCTTGACATCAGCAAACAGAAGTAATACTATGTCACAACCAGTAAGTTTTATGAGAAAGCCTCTCCTATACCTTGACTGGCTTAGGACATACCTGGCTGCTATTATACATTGTTTCTTAGGTGAGGTTCTCTTCTCTGCCATATAAAGTCTCCTACCGCTCACTGACATTAATTAGCTTCATCGATTTCTGTATCTCACTGCAGGAGTAGCCCTTTTATGAGTGTCAGGCTGCTTTAGTCCCAAGTAAGTCTGAAGAGGCAAGTTGATTGTCTAATCACAGAGTGTCCATTAGACTCAAATCATTCCTGTCAGTTGCACATGAAGCTCCGGTTTGAACCCTACTGGAAAAGGGCAGTGAAGTCATGTAGAGGAGAGGAATGTAGTCTAGTATCCACTTAGGTCATCCAGGATCAGGCCAAAAAAAAAATTAGGACATAGATTAATTGCCCATTTTGTATGTGATGAATCTATCTAAAATTTATTCATAATCACACCAAAAAGTGTAAATGTGTGTCCTTGGTCAATCATCCCCAGACTATATTTCCTCATAAATAGTGAGGTATATTCATATTTTTTCACAAAAGACGAAAACACTTTAATTGAAGCAAATAATCAACACAGAAGGGAAAGAATACTGACTGCTCTGTGGATATGTATTATTTTGGAAATTCAGAATCTGAATCCCTTTGCTACATTTCAGAAGTCTCCCATTATACAACAGTCTCCTATTTAACCAGTTTGTCAGATATTTACTCTTCTAGTCTCTCTAGTAATAGAATAATTGACATTACCCAGGTTTCTCCAGTCATATGCATTTACCCCAAAATTTGATTAATAAGCTGTTGATGCAAAGAACTGAGGACTTTCCAGATACTTTTAGCATCAGCATCCCCAGCTGTGTAATGTTGCAGAGCATCAGGTATGACCTTTCCTAGGCAGTGCCATTGTCAGTGTGATGGCGTAGATTATGGTGCCCATTTCTGGTGGCAGCAACCTTCGTGTCTATGCTGGGACAGTGCTGGCCAATGATTTAAAGCACTAATATTCTTCTGCATATGTCCTTGCCTTGGTTTTATGTCCTTTCTAGATATTCTGAGAGCAGTCTGAAAACTTTGAATATATTTTTTACTTATATTAGCTAGAGTTGTTTTCTGTTGCTTGAACTATTAACCCTGATTGATGCTGCCACTGATGACTGTTTAGCTGTTTCAGGAGGACTTATCAAATGATGTAGAGATAAACAACAATTCATTTCAAAATAAAGATTTCTATATTCTATGCTATAAAGGCCAGCCAAGTTTTATTGATAATTATATTCTGGAGGAGAACAATGGATATTTATTTCATATCATGCTTGAGAAAAAACTACTGAATCTGAATGCATAAAATCATTTTTAAGAAATAAGCTAGCTTAAAGAAATAGTGTCCTCTGTTTTATCAAATATAATAGATTCTGGGCCAAATTCATACAAGACACTCAGGAAAAGATTTTTAACTTGATTATATAAAGCACAGCACCCAAGGAATTGTTCTCCATATGTTATTGGCATCTCATTTGCTGAACAAGAATGCTGATATTTCTGATGATCTTGGAAAAGAAGCCAGGAAATCATGTGTTTAGGGCTCTTTGATGTGAGTCCAGCCCTTACATAAGAGAATGTGTATGGTAGAGAATCAGTCAATGATCTCCTGAAAGGGTCCTGAAATTTTAGAAGTGGTATCTACACAGCTCAGATAATCTGTGCATTCAAGGTAGATTCATAATTCCTATGGGGGTAAAAAGCAATCCAATAACTGCCAGTCTAGGACACCCTCTTCTTTTCACTGGGTTTATTTAACTTACTTCCTTGATCCTTGTTCTTGCACCTGCTCCTCCTTCTGTGAAGTTTTGTCCCTTCTTCCAAGACTCAAGCATACCCATTACACTTTGAAAGATTTATTTATTTATGCTTACAAGCTGGAGTGTAGAGGGGTGAGAGGATTCACCAGAGACAGAGTGGGGAGGAGAACAGGCAGATTGACTGAAATACACTGCTGAGGGGAGCGGCGGGTGAGACAAGAGAGGTCTGCCTATGCCATGTGGGAAGCTCTCTGGCTGGGTATCGAACTCATGCTGCAGTGGCTCTGGATAGCTTCATAGTGCCGAGACTTAACCCATTGTGCCACCAGGGAGGCCCGAAACTGATAATACTTTGTCATACAGTGTTTCCCCTTAGCTTAAAACTGACATCTCTGTGGTTTGTAAAAATACACTCAACATTTTCTTTAATCTCATTTCTACCACCTCCTGCCCCAGCTCTGTCTCCTTAAACTACTTCCTGGCATTAATCCACCAACCAATGTCCCATCCCTCTGTAAGGGGCAAGGAGGGAACCAGATCCCATACTTAGTGAATGTCTTTCAGCAGCAAGAAAAAATGACCTGCAACTTAAACAGGTCTAAAAATAGAGACATGGTATCACTCAATGAGAAATCTGTATTAGGAACTTTCAGTCTTGGTACAGTCACTTAAGCAATAACCTAAGTGAACCAAAGACATCCTGTCTTTACACAACCAAGAAAGATTTGTGATATTCTCAATTGTCCTAATATTTCGCCCTATCTCCAGACATTTCAAACTCATAGGACAGAATCTCAAATAAGAAGGAAAGGACCGAGGCCTAAAAGGCCTGTTTTCTTTCTATTTTTATCGGGAACAAACATCTTCCTCAGAACCTCCAAAGAGCCCCACTTACCCCACTGTGTGTTTCATTCACCTCCATAAAACTTGAATAGTAAATACCCTGGGGCAGACCCCTTCACCATCAAACAAAACCTGTTTCGCATGTAGCAAAAAACAAAGTGTTCATTTCATTTGGCTAAGTTGCTAGTTTAACAGCTTTCAGCAAGGTAGAGAGAAGCAGCTTATTCCCACAAAAATCTCAACTTTAAAATAGGAAGTTTAGGAACATAATTCAGATTTCAGTGAAATGTGTTATAGTCATTGTGACCCACATTGTAAATTATAGCATTCAGTTTTGAAGGTGAAACCCTTTAGTATCTGTTATAAATGTCTTTGCTTTGACTTCCTTTCATCCACATTTGAGCCATGATAAAACACAGAGATGATCACAACACCAGTGGAACTGAGATATCCTCATGAAGGAGATGAATCACCACTGTACTTTTCCATAAGACTTTGGGTTAAGACAGGTGAAGGAGTGAAAACTGCCACATTGAAACAGATGAGACACAGGCAGATGTGAACTTTCTTTCTATGAGCTGCTCTACGTGGAAGAGCCTGTAGAGACGTGGCCCATGGTGATAAATGTTGAAGAAAGAGGGATTCAGCTGAAAACTATTTTGACTGCACCACAGAAAATGCTGCTGACTTGCTGGGATCTGCTGAAATCGAAAGCTTTAGAATGGACATCTAAAACAGAATTTATCACAGAAAAGAAAGGCTACAGTCAATACCCATGACACTGTAATAGAGGTTGTAATTAATTATCTGTGCGAATGAAATAGGTTGGACCAAAATAATCCTCACTTGCTAGAATCCTCTTTGTGATTTTTTAGTCTTTTGTCATATCTACCCCAGAAAATAATCTTGAACTTGATTCATCCACCTTATTTTATCCTTATTAAGTACATTTGAAAAATATCAATGTAAAATGACCCAGCAATCTCAGTAGCTATTGATTTTAGGAGTTTAACAGTGGAAGCAGTAATAAAATACAAGGAAAACTTTTACTGACATTTTGTTCTCCAGACTGGACTCAATAACTAATAATAATATTGATCATTTTTTTTAAACCTTGTGCTAAGGACCTTACCTCCCATGCATTATTTTAATGGTTGTAAAACTGTCTCAAAAATAAACAGATTTCATTTATCAGGGCTATGCAAGTGAGGTTGTGCAGGTAGTGAGAGAGGAAGCAGGTCTTCAAATCATAGCACTGTACTATTTAATAGGTTTCTTTAGAAAGACAACTGTCTCATAGTGGTATTATACTTTGGGATAATTACAAAGAGCAATTCTCTTCTCAGGGTGCCAGGCATAAGTAAAAAGAGAAAGAACTACAAGGAATTACTATTCCTTTCCCAAGTGAAGGGCTATAAGGAACAGGGCATATCATTGATAAAATTTTGCTTCCTTAGCACATATATTAGCCAGGATTCTCTAGAGAGGTGGAGGGGAACAGAATCAATTATATATATATATTCCATCTCTTACTGGTTAGAGGCTGGCAAGACTGAAATCTGCAGGACAAGTGGGTGTCCAAAGAAAAGGTGATGTGCAATTCAATTCTAAAGGCAGTATAGTAGCAGGATTTCTTTTTCAGGAACCTGTCTTTTTCATTGTTTCTAAAGACTTCATATCCATTGATGAGACCGCCCTACTTTATGGAGAGTAACCTACTTTCCTCCAAAGTCTACTGATTGAAATATTAATCATATCTTAAAAAATACCTTTAAAGCAACATGTAGACTGATTTTTCACCAAAATTTTGGGTACTGTGACCTATCCAGGTTGATGCATAAAATTATCCATCAAGTTAGAGAAGTCATAGTTGAAAACTGTTGCACAGAATGTTGGAAAATATAAACTGAGAGAAATCATCACCAAATATTCCCTTTTGCTACTAAATATTGGCAAGTTTCACAATGCCAAATTTTATCATTACTGAGAGTAACATCCCTTTCGCTCAATCAAGTTAAGGCAAAAAAACAAATCAAGGAGTATTGATTGAATCATTTAAGTATTTACTAAACATCTAATGTATGCCATACCACATGAGAATCTGTGGGGCCAAAGAAGAGAAAGAAGATAGCCTCTCTCCTCAAAAGGCTTATAGTCTTATGAGGGCAGCAGAGATAGAGAATGCCTGTAAAAAAAAAAAACAAACCTACTAGATCTTCATTTTACAATTCCAAAGTTGTTATAATTTTTTTAGTTGAATTAAGTCATCCTTCTCTAATAAGTTGATGAATCTGAGCTCTCTGCCACCAAGAATGTCTTCTGTCACAAATAATTTCTCAGCATTTGCAAACGTTTTCAAATCAGTAATATTTGAAAATCAATGTATGCACATTAGGGATAAAAAAATACAGTCACAATGATTTAAGCATTTAATGGAGTCAATAGAAGTTATTCTATAAGTTGCCGCAGTAGTAATGTTCATCCTTTTTAATAGCTGAGTAGTATTCTATTGTGTTTATATAGCACATCTTCTTTATCCATTCATCCATAGATGGGCACTTAGGTTGTTTCCATATCTTGGCTATTGTGACTCATTCTGCAGTGAACATCGTGTCTGTGTGTGTGTGTGTGTGTGTGTGTGTGTGTGTGTGTGTATTTTAAAATTATGTTTTCTTTTTATTGCTGGGATAAATAACCCAGAAGAGGAATACTGGATCAAATGGTATTTTTTTCTTAATTTTTTGAGAAATCTCCCTAATATTTCTCATGATCGCTCCCCCAATTCACATTCCCCTCAACACTGAACAAGCGTTCTCTTTTCTACACATCTTCTCTAATGCATGTCATGTTTTATCTTTTTAATAATAGCCACTATAATAGAAGTGAGGTAGTATCTCACTGTGGTTTTGATTTGTATTTCCCTAAAGTGATGATGAATACCTTTTCATGTCCATCTGTATATTTTCTTGGATGAAATACTTAGTTAGATCCTCTACTCATTTTTAATTGGGTTGTATATTTATTGTTGATAATTTTTATGAGTGATTTCTATATTAAGGATAGCAATTCTTTTTAAATTCTTTTTTGTTTGTTTGTTTTGTTTTTAAAGATTTATGCATACAAGCTGGGATACAGGCCAGAGGCGTGGGGCGGCCAGAGGGTTCACCAGAGACAGAGTGGGGAGCAGAACAGGCAGATCAACAGAAATACACTACTGAGGGGAGCAGCAGGTGAGGCAGGAGAAGTCTGCCACACCATGTGGGAATCTCCCCAGCCAGGCATCGAACTCGCGTTGCCACTGCCAATAGCTCCACAGCGCAGCGCCTATCCGCTGTGCTACCAGGGAGGCCTGGTTATCAATTCTTTGTCTGATACACAATTTGCAAACATCTCCTCCCATTCAGTAGGTTGCCTTTTCTTTTTGAGAATGATTGTTTTTTAGTTGCTCAGAATCATTTTAGTATGACGTCTTCCTATTTAATTTTGCTTTAGTTTCCCACGTTGGATACTAATCCACAAATATACCTATAAAGCTGATATTGGAGAGCTTACTAAATTAAGTACTTTGAAATACACCTGAGTTTAAGAATCTGCTTTGTCAATACCTGTTTTGACTGGAGGAAGTTATTTAGGCTGCGAGATCTATTTTTCCTGATGATAATAGAAACTGAGAATAGCAGACTCTCAGTAGACTATTTCCTTATTTGTTTTAAATTTAAAACTTAGGAAAGCACAAGAGAACAGTGCAACAATTTCTGGTTTTATGCAACTGCCTATTTTTCATCATTTAGGTCCTTTATTTTGGTATATATATTGCTAATGTCGGTATATATATTGCTAATATGATGTGAAATCAAATTGAGTCTATCCCCTACCCTATCATTGATGCTGACGTACATACACACAGGTATATACATACATCTACACTCCCTTCTACCTACCCCCTGGTGAAATATGGTGAATAGTTCTACATTATAAAATTATTGTTTGAAATTACTACAGTGATTTCTTGCTCTCACTTGGAGGTATCTCAATCCCAAGGCAAAATATGCTTGAAATACACTGCTTGGCACAGGAATAACTAATATGCATCTAAGAAAAGCTGTCGAAAATACCAGAGTAACAAGGTAAAGAGAGAAAACAGACGTGAATTGTGAACCTGACCTTTTTTCTAGTTGTTCTGACTATTTGATTTCTCCAGCTAATGGACTTAAAACATTTGTGTCACTATGAAATGTGATTCGAGAACATTGTGTCCTCTGAAGCTGTGCGGTGATGGAAGTGCTTTTCATACCTTTTGCTTCATTCTGGAAAGTAAGACTCAAATTTTGATAAATGTTTTTTAGAATACCATATATGAATGGAGAGAGAAAGCAAATATCAAACTTGGAGCTTTTCAGCTTAAATCATAAAACTTTAGAGATGGATGATCTCTCTTAGACCTAACATCTTTTAAGATATAGTGACTGAAATTTAGAGAAATTGAGGGCAAAGTGTTTCACTGGGCCTAGACATTTTTAACCATCACTTACCTAAAAATTAATGAATAATCTAGAGTTAGATTTTAAGCCATGAAATGTCATTGTGGTGGGTAAAAAAATTTAACATTTCTTAAAATCATAATATTGAAAATATGTTCATGGTTTATGAGCAAGGAATGCACTCTGTTGGGGGCAGAGGGACACACTGCACAAAGGGAGACAGCTCCAGGCAGAACTCCAGCCCCTTTTCACTTGCCCTTAGCAATTCAGCTCAGACCCCAAAATCGAATATCCACAACTTACTAAAAACAAAAAATGTTACAATTAACCAAGATAATCCTCCTTTGATACTGCTAATTACATTAAAGCTCCTTACACAACTTATTTCAATAGAATTTCATTATTAAGACACATACTGTGTAGGGAAAAACACATGCAGTTTTGAACCACTGAGCTGAATTTTATCTTGTATCTTTCCCATTCAGAGTTCCTGATATTTTATTTATTTCCCTTTCACTGGACAATCAAATCATCTCAAGTATGTGTTCTCACTTCTGTAGACTGCCCTGTACTTGCTACAGGGCCTCCCTGGTGGTGCAGTGGTTAAGCGCTGCGCTGTGGACCTGTTGACAGCGGCAATGCAAGTTCGACGCCCTGCCGGGGAGATTCCCTCATGGCGCAGCAGACCTCTTCTGCCTCGCCTGCTGCTCCCCTCAGCAGTGTATTTCCAATGATCTGCCTGTTCTGCTCCCGACTCTGTCTCTGGTGAACCGTCTCGCTGCCCCACACCTCTGGCCTGTACCCCAGCTTGTATGCATAAATAAATAAATCTTTAAAAAAAATGTGCTACAGACCACAAAATGAATGTACTACAGATAAAAATAACATTGAATGTTTGCCATTAAGACGTCAGTGCATGGGTGGAAGCCCTAATGATCTGGAATCCAATAATAAGAATAATTCTATAACATAAATTCTGTTTAACAGAATTAGGCCAATCTAGGACTTGGCAGGACAAAGCCATCACATTTATAGCTAATCAGGACAGAACAGGGTATGAAAACACTCTAAAGACTGGCAGATTCCATTCTGAGGCCAGTATTAGATTCTGGACAGGTAAAGAAACTGTGAAAAAGAAGACCACCATTCTTAGAAGGATTGCAAATAAACTTCTGCACTGAGCTACTTCACTATATAGGAGCTAATACCACTTAAGACCTATTTTTAAATACTAACTACTGATAGTATTACCATTAACCACTATTTCAAACATCCACTGACAACCACTACACTACTCATCTCCTAGATTCTATTTTTCCTACTCTGCAGAACTAGGTTACAAAATAGCTATTACAATCTCAACTTTATGTGGAAAGAAACACAATCATAGTGTTTTCTTCATTTAATTGACATTAGATCATTCTGTTTTCATCTCAAATGTTACCTGCTCAGGCTTGAAGAAGACACATTCTTGTGGGTTGCAGTGTATTGCCTTATAAACTGGTTGGCTGATTTCCTCTGCATGCCTCTGTTACGTGCATAAATGTCTACTGTGACTTTTATACATCACAATTGTTACCTGAAATTATTTTTGTTACATTGTACATTGCCTGTTTTTCCTACAAGAGTCTGAATTTGAGGACAGAGCATGATTCATTTGTTGTTGCATGCACTGAGAGTACAATTTGGCATACAGCTGGCACTCAGGAAATATTTGTTGAATGAATAAACAAATTAATATTTTGAATGATTATCTGGGAAATGGAAGTATCAAGATAAAAGCAAACTCACTTAGAGGTGAAGCTTACATGTTCTTTATTTTCCAGCCTCAGAAATTTGTGTAAATCACATTGTACTTATTATGGCATCAAATTCCCTGATTATTGAAGAGCTTTGTCTTATTAGAACAACCTCCACCTTCCGGGCTTGAGAGAATTGCCACCAGCTTTCATGTCTACCATCTAGTCACAACATCTGGGTGAATTTTATTTTTGGAAGGGAATATAAATCCTCTTTGAGATCCACTAGATTGTTTTTTTGTTTTTTTTTTTATTTATTTTTTATTTATACATACAAGCTGGGGTACAGGCCAGAGGCATGGGGCGGCGAGAGGGTTCACCAGAGACAGAGTGGGGAGCAGAACAGGCAGATCAGAAATACACTGCTGAGGGGAGCAGCGGGCAAGGCAGGAGAGGTCTGCTGCATCATGTGGGATTCTCCCTGGCTGGGCGTCGAACTCGCCTCGCTGCTGCCGACAGCTCCACAGCGCAGCACTTAACCGATGCGCCACCAGGGAGGCCCGAGATCCACTAGATTGTAATCAAGATTAGACAGTGCTAGACTCACCCAGGAGCTATCAGTCTTGTGATCAACACATCTACCATAATAACTCTTAAAACTTCAAGGTTAGAGTTGGATTGAGCTACTGGGAAGTACAACTAAAACAAATTTCAGAAGCCTTTTATGGGGCTTTAATTGATTATAAGATTAATTTCTATTGAAATTATGGTATAATTATTAAAATAGTTAACATAAATGTAGTTTTCATTAAAAGAAAAGATCCCATAATATTTGAATTTACTACAGTTTGCAAAAACTAAGCAATTAGATTCATACTGTCGTGTATTCATCTACAAATGTTTATTGAAGATCTACATTCCTTTTAGAACACTGGGATCTATGAACAACTACAAGTGCTACATACCAGAAGGAATTCTAATTAACATAATAAATTAATCTAACTGTCCAAACTAATGCTATTTAATTTTCTGTGCAAAATCTAATAATAATCATCAGTCTGTATTAGTATTATACTGGCTTTGTGGATTCTAATAATTCTTAAGACATTGTATCACTGTGTCTGATTCCCTAATTTTGAGCATCCTTTATCCCATAACAATATATTAGAAAATTGCCAGTTTCCCCATCTCTGATTTACTAGCTTGTATGTCTTTCATTTATTCAAAAAAATTAGAATTTAAATCTGACCATTTGCCAGACTTATAGGCTATGCATTTAAGATATGTATACTTTCTCAATTTCAACAAGCTCTTTTGTTTCTAGAAAAAGTGGTCTGCATAAAGGTTAGGATAGCCTAGGTGATTTTTATTATCCATCTTAACTGCTTTTACAAATCACTTCCCTGAGGTCTTGAATTATAAAACACTATCAATCTATCTGTTTGGTCTTGACCACAAGATCATTTTTATTTCTACCCCTTTCAGTAGTCTCCATATTGGATTAAAAAAAGAAATCTGTCATCAGCATTCATCTTATATCCTATCCTTAACCCACTTTATAAATGCTCAGTCTTTCTAGAATTGCTACAAAGCAAGACATCTAGAACTTTCCATGACTTGACTCTAACCAAACTTCCAGTATCATCTTTTGGAACTTTCCTGGGACTTCTTTGAAAAACACTCCCTTCCCCGATTTGTACCCACTTCCTAGTATGGTAACAGTGGGCAGTACATATATTGCAAAGTCAGGGATGGGGAGATGCTTGATTTTCTGAGTCCAACTTGTGGGTCAAACAGTCTTCATTCCTCTCCATGACCACCTCCAATAAGCACTTTGAGCAGAACTCTTCACTTTTCAACTATGTCCTCACATGTAGCATGTAACATGAACAAAATAGCATTCATAAAATAGTATGACAGTTAGAAAAGATAAAACATATACAATTCCTTAGTTAACTAAAATTATCTGTTTTTGAAGTAATTTTTAATGTATCCAGATAGTATTTGTAAAATCATTTTCAGTACAGCAAATCTTCAGATGTTAAAATGGATATATCCCGTGTCAGATAATCTTAATTTTTTAAATGGCAGAAATTTCAAATCAGAACTATTGAAAACCAGTGAAATAAAATAAAATATCCAAAAAAGTTTTGAGAGGAAATCATCTCCTTAAATGTTGAGTGTACCCAAAAACTCAAGATATTATATCTTTGTGGCAAGTATTGCACTTTCTTGTTTGGTCAGAAATAAATAACTATAAAGAAGCAAGAAATTATAACATTAGCTTTAGAAAACCATATAGAGAAACTTGTTAAAGGGGTCTCCTTCCCCCCGAAGTGTTCCATTACCTTTTTCTCTGTGATTTTGTGGGGTAAATTTAGTTTCTAAATTATACATCTTGAGTAAAAATTAGAAATTGCAAAAAAAAAGAATGCTCCTAGAAGGGGAAAGGTAAGTTAGAATATTGGCATATAACTGTCATGATTGTCTCTCTTTTTAAGCCAGTTTTAAATGATCCTTAACCTAAGAGATGTAACATCAAAAATAGATGAGTAGATTTGGTAAGATTTGCCCTCCAGTATACTTTACACACACCACACACACACACACACCACACACACCACACACACCACACACACACACTCTCTTTCTCTCGCTCTCTCTCACACACCATTTGCATTCAGTCTTTTCTTAGATTCTACCTCCAAAAACAAGAATGAAGCTGTATTGTATATGAGTCAGAATATTTCAGAGCAAATGAGCAACTTGTTAATTAGCCTAGCCAGGTATATGTTCTAAGCAAAAACAGGAATACATTGAAAAAGATGCTCACTTTCATTATTCACAATTAGCATTTTAACTTTAATTTCAAAGGAACACCGATTACTAATAACTGAGAATAGACTTGATAAGAACAGGCAGCTCCAGGAACAAGTAGAGAGATTGATTAACCCGTGAAGATGGAAGGGTTTCTTTCTTGGCATATGAGTGATGTCTGAGTTGCTTGAAGCTAGTAAACACAATAAGAGAAACATGCTTTAAGAGTCCAGGGAACAGCACATGAAACTTACAGTGACTGATATATAGCAGCTTATAGCTTGGGAAACCAGTGTTTTTACTTCTTTTTAAAATTAGAAGTGTGTTAAAATACCGACTACACAATGAAGAACACCAATTTGCAATATTGCCTTTCTACGAGGGATGATGATTAAGTCATTGGATCATAAAGAAAAGGATTGAATCTCAGCCCCAAATCTTACTAACTGTATGAATTTGGCTAATTATGTGCATTTCTATTTTCTCACCTGACAATAAAAATTAATAAGATGGTCTCATAGGTTTTATGAAAATTATATGATATAAATAACCTGTAATGGTTCCTGAAATACCATAGATGTGTGTATGAAATTGTAGTTGAAGTTTCATTATATTAGGTTAAAAATATAAAACTGTATCATTTTGCTAAATTTTTATTAAAGTGAAAGACAAAAGAAAAGAACTTTAGGCTATTCCAAAGAATATTCTTTAGTAGATGGAAAATCAATTGTTTTCTTTTCTTCGGGTAACATTAGTTTACAACATTGTATGTGATTTAGAGGTATAGGATCTTTACCTTCAGGCATTGTTAATCAATTTTTTAAACTTCTGTTATGCACCATGTCACTATGCAGTTATGAAAACCTCTTCCCACAGGGGGACACAATCTAATCTAACACTAGATATTCAAAGAAATTCTGCATGTCAGGACACCCTACAAATGGAGGTATTGGGTCAGGGACGATTAATTTTGACTGGACTATTTCAATATTTTTGTTCAATATTTTTTTTCAATATTTTTCAAGTATTTTTACTGAAATAGTCCAGTCAAAATTAATCTTCCCTGACGCGGTGGGGGTGGGGTGGGGGGAGGGGAGGATAAGGGCACAAAATGGAAGAGAGGAGAATGCAGGGGACCATGGAGATGGATCACGGGTGAATTGGTGGTGGGCTGCCCAAGGGGAATACAAAATGTAAAGGACATAAATAACAAAAAAAAAAAAAAATCAAAAAGAAAAAAGAAAAAAAAGATTGAGAATCTATGGACAGTGACAGAGAGAACATAAAACTGAGAAAACTGAGAGATGACAAGTGTTATGATTATATTCTTTGTATCTGTTATACATTTAAGATGAAGTGGAGAGACATAGCAAGATGAAATTCAATTATAGGTTTTGAAAGTCCACTCCTCCCTATAGAAAAAGATAAGCAATGGGTCTTAGGAGTTTTATAAGCACGAAATTATCAAAATATTTGTTGATGTTTAATATTTAAATAATTATAAAAATAATTACATATTTTTAATTATTCCAATTTATAATATACAACTACTTATTTTTTGTAAATGTGACTTTGCAGAGTTTTTATCCAAATTCTAAAGAAAAGAGACTATGAAATATTCAATGTGATTTTATTCTAAATGAAAATCTCAAAAATAGGGGAAAAAATGGGATAGATACACAAAAACAACTCATTCCAGTGTGTATGAAGGGAAAAAAATCCATTGAATTACCATTATTTATCTTTTCTAATAAAAAGTCAAAGGTGAAGAAAAAAAAAAAATACTTGTCATAGAACTTAGCCAGTTCAAGGATGTTTGTGGTAGAACTACCCCTGTACTGACTGTTTTATTTACAGGGGAAATCAAGATAGGCAGAACTGTATGTTCTTCTAAATAATTATAATTGCTGCTGTTACCTTATTCTTTCATGAGGGTTTTTGGTGGTATTTTTGACTGCATTTCCTTTTATAAGGGGGAACAATGCTGAAACACAGGAGATAGTTTGTAACTCTAGTGAATTCTGATACAATCTAAGTATCATTTATGTAGTAAATTATTAGAGATAATTATATTTGAAAATTTCTCACATGGAGCTGTAGCTCTTCATGATGTCATGGGGCATCTTATACTGGTATTAACATAAATTTGAAATTGTTGTTTAATGTTCAATGAAGTTATAATACTCCAATTTAATCTAAGTCTATAGGATATTGATTTTTCTGAAGCAAAATATTATGAGTTTGAAAATGAGTATGTGTTATAAATGAAATCATTATCTCTCAGAAAACTACTACATAATTGTAGTACTCTACAATACCAGAATGTATATGGGCTGACATTTTTTTTTTCCTTCTTTTTAACGTCAAGTTTATTTCTAAGATTTATGGCTACTGAATGTTATACTTCCTTCACTCTCAGTCATACATGGCCTTGGGCAAATATTGATCTCCTTTCTGTGACTGGTTTATTCACCTATGGGTTGGAGAAAGTTTTATAAAAATCAGATAAGTCTTTGCATTAAATTAAGTTTTTCTAACGCAGTTGTTTTGCTTTTTTTTTTTTAGACCTAAGAATTTTTCCATTTCATTTATGGTTTGTGCCATTGTAGTGTTAAAATGTTCACCAATTTTTTTTTTCTAAAAGTTTAAATGTTTTGTTTATCATATTTAGTTTCTATAAATACTGGAATTAGCTATGATTGATGTGAGTTAGACATGTAATTTCACTTTATGTTCCATGTTTGATGAGTAATTTTGCTACCATTTTTGAATAATTCTTTCTGGCTGATTTCAAATGCAAATTTCCTTATATAGGTAGGTGTTTTCTTAGGCTCTCTCCTCAGTTTAATTTTGTTTAATTTGTCTATCCTGGTGTCTATACCACACTACTTTAACTATTCTAGCTTTATGATAAAACAGAGATTGATGGGATTAAGTCATGATGTTTAGCTTATTTCATATTTTTAAATTTTTTTATTATTCATATTTTTTACATTATTGTGTATTCTCCATAGGTTACCCACCACCAGTGAACCATCACCATAGTCCCTTGTGCTCTTTTCTACCTCTTTTTGAGCCCTTATCCTCCCCCTCCCTTGCTGGATATTTCTTTATTGTTTGGTTCGCCTATATTCTGGCTATAAGTGAAACCATTTGATATTTTTCTCTTTCTTTCTGCTTATTTCGCTGAGTGCTAGCACTTCTAGCTCCATCCATATTGCTGTGAATTGCATATTTTTATCTTTTTGAATGCTGAATAGTATTCCATTGTGTGTGTGTATATATATATACATTTATTTACATATATACATTTATATACATATATATGTGTATATATATGTATATAAACATATGTATATATACATATATACATATATATGCATATATATGCATATATATACACATATGTATATGTATATATGTATATATACATATATATGTATATATATTTATACATATATGTATATATTTATACATATATATATATATTTATACATATATTTATAAATATATATGTATATATATTTATACATATATATGTATATATACATATATATGTTATATACATATATGTATATATACATATACATATATATGTATATATATTATATACATATATATATATATATATACACACATATATATATACACACACCACATTTTCTTGATCCAATCGTCTATTTTTGGGCATCTGGGTTGTTTCCATATTTTAGCTATTGTAAACAATGCTGCAGTAAACATGCAGGTGCGTGTCTCTTTTTGGATTAATGTTTTTGTGGCCTTTGGGTAGATTTCCAGAAGTGGTATTGCTGAGTCGTATGGAGACTCCATTTTTAGCAATTTGAGGAACCGCCATACAGCTTTCCACCGTGGTTGGAACAATTTGCATTCCCACCAGCAGTGTAGGAGAGTTCCTTTTTCTCCATATCCTCACCAACATTTGTTGTTCCCTGTTCTTTTAATACATGCCATTCTTGGTGGTGTAAGGCGGTATCTCATTAAACAGACAAGGGACTGATCACAAAAATCTACAAAGAACTCACACGACTCAACAAAAGCAAAGCAAAAAATCCAGTCAAAAAATAGTCAGAAGAACTTAACAGACACTTCTCCAAAGAAGAAATGCAAATGGCCAATAGGCATATGAAAAAATGTTCAACATCCCTCAATCAGGGAAATATTTCATAAAATATTTTTAATAGACAATCTCTCCAAATAGTAACATGAAAATATATTTCTTTCCCAACTGCTTTACAAATAGACTTCATGTATGGTGAGGCCAACAGAGTGGGGAACAGAACAGGCAGATCTACTGAAATACACTGCTGAGGGGAGCAGCGGACGAGACAGGAGAGGTCTGCTGTGCCATGGGGATTAGCTCCCTGGCTCGGGATCAAACTTAGGCATAGTGGTGATAGCACTGAGACTTAACCTCTAGGCCACCAGAGAGAATCCAATACTCAGTCTCTTTTGCCTAACCACTAAGTTTGAGTAACAAGGCATATTTTCCATAGAGTCCGCTTTCATTTATTTTCCTTTTGTTAACTTATTGGACACCAGGAGACAGAATATACTACTGGGATAGCCGGCTGTGTCAGAAATATTTTACAATACACCAAAGAACACATCATGTTACAAGCAATCACAACCTTGCTAACGAATTAAGGTTAGGTTTATGATCCTTCTCTACTAGCTTTAGTCACTGGCCTCAAACCACTCCACAAGGACCCAAGAGTAGAAACACTTTCCCCTATAGGTTGTATTCCTCACCGTCACTCCATTTTGTTGTTAAGCTTAAGTTCTTCTTGATTTTCTAAGTAAGAACATAAAGCCTCTTCTAATAGTGACAGACAGCAGAACTGACTGATGTCACACTTCATGTAACACCTTAGTAAATTGGCATTTTCTTCCGTACAGGTGCATTAACAAAACTCAACCCAATGAAATTGTCACACAGTTTACACAATATTTTATATGATGCAAACATGAAAGTTTTTGTGGACACCAAGTTTCACGAATTGAAAACTAACTTTTTAATAATAGAAAAATACCCAGTAATAAAATATCCAGCACTTGCATGCCTGATAGATATTAGAAATAGTTTGGTGCCATAAGGAAGTAAATTATTTGTATACTGATCCTTAGAGTTCTATTTAACAGATGAAGAAGTGAGACACCTAGAGGTTGGCAGAGGTACCACTTAATGAAAGACTGCATTTTTGGAGTCCCTTGTCAACCATTCTTCTGAATTCACATTGTTGCATTGTTGAACTTTTTCCCAAGTATAAGACAGCAGAGTGTGGACTGCATTTATTTATATTTTTTTCAAATTTCTTTTTTTTTCCTCTCACGTCATTGGATTTTTTTTTAATTTATTTTTTTTTATTTGTGTCTTTTACATTACTGTATATTCCCCGTAGGTTTCCCACCACCAATTCACCCGTGAACCATCACCACAGTCCTCTGTGCTCCCCTCTCCCCTGTTCTGAGCCCAATCCTCCCCCCTCTCTTGCTGGTTGACACTCTTGTATTTGGTTCCCCTACATTCCTGTTATAAGTGAGACCATTCGATATTTTTCTTTTTCCTTTTGGCTTATTTCACTGAGCATGATCCCTTCTAGTTCCATCCATGTTGCTGCAAATTGCATGTGTTTATCTTTTTTGAATGCTGAATAGTATTCCATTGTGTATATGTACCACATCTTTTTGATCCAGTCATCTATTTTTGGGCATCTGGGTTGTTTCCATATCTTTGCTATTGTAAATAGTGCTGCAATAACCATACAGGTGCATGCATCCTTTTGGATTAGTGTGTTTTTGTCCTTTGGGTAGATTCCCAAAAGTGGTATTGCTGGGTCGTATGGTAGCTCCACGTTTATTAATTCGAGGAAACGCCATATGGCTTTCCACAGTGGTTGGACCAGTTTGCATTCCCACCAGCAGTGTGGACTGCATTTATAATCAAACATCAACTGAGAAAAATTCTTCCCTTTTTGACACTTCATCATGAATATTTCCTCTGTACAAGAGACTCCAAAAGAATAATAAGGGTAGGGGCTTCCCTGGTGGTGCAGGGGTTAAGTGCCGTGCTGTGGAGCTATCTGCAGCAGCAACTCGAGTTCCATGCCCAACCAGGGAGATTCCCACACTGCGGCAGACCTCTCCTGCATCTCCCGCTGCTCCCCTCAGCAAGGTATTTCCATCGATCTGCCTGTTCTGCTCCCCACTCTGTCTCTGGTGAACTTTTTCACCACCCCACTCCTCTGGCCTGTACCCTAGCTTGTATGCATAAATAAATAAATCTTTAAAAAATAATTAAAAAAAAAGAATAGTAAGGATACTTCATACATGTTTAAGCTCTGTATTTGATTACCTTCACTTTTCAAGACTCTTCCCAGAACATGGCACTGTGTTTGTGGAACGTTAATAGATACAAATTCATATTTAATATGACATGTCATAGTTTACATTTTTTTTTTATGCTGAGATTATTTTCCCTCAACAGTGAGAATTCAGTAAGATATAAAAAGCAAACACTGCCCCTCCTTTGGAATTTTAATGGTACTAATAGGTGGTTAAACAGTGAGTTAGTAAGCTAACAATGCGATAGCTCATTAATGAATACATTTCTAGTGTGGGCATTCAAAAATTAGTTACATCAAGTGACAGCCAAATCCACTCACTTGGTTTGATTTAAAGAACAAAATTTTAGAAGTTTGGCAACCAAATACTTCCTTTTTGAGAACGCTTTTTGTTTTATTGTGGTTGTTTTGTGTGTGTGTGTGTGTGTGTGTGTGTGTGTGTGTGTGTGTGTGTGTTTGGCTGCAATCTTTTTGTGATGCCCAATTTCAAGAATTGTTTGCAGACTATTTAGGGAACAAGTACTTAATACCCAAATTGGTTAATTGCACCCATTACTACTCAGCAAATATATTATTATACACAAATAAGATAGCTGAAAAGAGCCCTCTCTCATTTTTTGTGAAGACCTCCTACACTAGAAATAACTTTGTCATTTTAGTTAAGTGGGAATTAGAATAATCCTTTCTCTTTCCCATTTCCAACAACACAAAGTTTTTCTGTTGCAAAATTCACAGCTAAAAGGAAACCATTTGGCTCCAACTCCAATACCAAGGGATACCACTTCAGTGACTTTTAACAAAGAAGAATTGGCCAGACTGGAATAAGTGAGAATATCTTAGGCTATTCAAACACAATGAGCCATGAAGCCAAATGTGGTGCTACTTTGCTATTTGATTGCAAAACAGTCTTTTTTCTATGGTTCCTTAAAAATTGTTTGCCTTTTCTCATCTGATGAATACATGTTTGTAAATTATTTAATAGTTTGAATAAATTAAAGCAAGTGTTTAAAAATGATGCATAATTCTTACCTAATTGAAATCTATCTATGATAAAATAGCATAGTTTTGTAGAAATGAAAGGAAGCTTTATAATCTTCCAGTCCAAATCCTCTGCTTTATGGAAACAAAGTGAGGCTTGCGGATAGAAAGGGGCTTGCCTAAAGTCAAGCAGCTGTGTTCTACAATCTTGCCAATTACTGCTGCACCCTGTTTCCAGAGCACACTGATCCCTCATGCCCTCAGCAGTCCTCCTCTCATTAGTACTATTATTTGTCTTAATTCCTTTCTACCCTCCTTAAATTGCAAGCTGTATTATGGCAGAACACTTTAGTTTTTCATTGATATTCCCTGTTGTATCTGTAGAGGTGGAGAGGAAATAGGCCTCCACCCCTATGGTGGTTCTTGGTCTGTTCCAAAAATCAAATTAATACCAGATTAGTAGGAAGGAAAGAACAAATTTTATTACATACTTACAATTTATGGCTATAAATTTTGGAGTAAATGGTACAAAACAAGGATTTGTTTTTTGAACTAAGAAATGGGATTAGGGGCTGGGGTATCAAAGAGAGAGGACTCATAACAATAGCAAATGCTCTGCAACTACATGTTTGTCATGCCAGATAGACAAGTTTCTCTGATAGATTATTTCTGGAGATAACCCTAAATCTGGAAAATAGCCTTAATTTTAATTCTTCTAGTTAGTTATGGTAATAATTTCTCTTGAAGTCCATAGAACCTACATTCAATTTAACTTGAAATAATTAGCATGTCAAGGTGACACATCTTGGATTCCTGTTCTGAACATGTCGGGCATAACCACACTTCATGTATAATAAAGTGTCTGATATGTGAAATTATTGTTTCATATTTGGGGGGTACTCTTTATTTACAGCCATATTTTAAACCAGATCACTGATTCTATGTTCAAGTTGTTTTTTTATTTTGTTTTGGCCTAATATATTATATGAAGGAAGTACCACCAGACAAATTAAATAGGCAAGCAAGAGTTTTATTGTGATAATTGCAATAGAAGAGATAGATTAAACTCAATTTCTTACTTGAAACCAAAGGCAGAAGTTTTTAATCATAAGGGAAGGTTAATGGGAGAGTAGGGTATTAGGGAGGAGACTGATGGATGTGATTGGGTCATCTGTATTTGGTAATCTAACTTTTGTTTCTACTCTCCCACAGAAGCTGGGAGACAGGGGTGCAATCTCTCTTGGTGACTCTATTTCAAAGGATGTTTCCCAGTCCTTGAAAAAGGCATTCTGGATAATAAAACTGACCGGAGATTGGGAAAAGATTTACAGTTCAATGGGAAAGGGAATGAATTTCCAATTGCAGTTAATGAAAGTAAGTGCTCTAAAAAAGGGACATCTGTGGGATTGCTGGGTCGTATGGAAGCTCCATGTTTAGCAGTCTGAGGAATCGCCATACAGCCTTCCATAGTGGTTGGACCAGTTCACATTCCCACCAGCAGTGTAGAAGGGTTCCTTTTTCTCCACATCCTTTCCAGCATCTGTTATTGCCTGCATTTTTAATGTGTGCCATCCTCACAGGTGTGAGGTGGTATCTCAT
>PVIJ01010480.1:0-60005 GCA_004024925.1 Scalopus aquaticus
GGATTGCCATTTTGATAATGTTAATCCTTCCAATCCATGAGCAGGGGATGCCTTTCCATCTTCTTGTGTCTTCTTCTATTTCTTTCAACAGAGTTTTGTAGTTTTCTTTGTATAAGTCCTTTATGTCTTTTGTTAGATTTATTCCTAGATATTTGAATTTTTTGGTTTCGATTTTGAAGGGGATGGATTTCTTAATTTCGTCTTCTTCAGATTGGGTGTTTGCATATAGGAAGGCTACTGATTTTTGTGCATTGATTTTGTATCCTGCTACTGTACTGAACTGGTCTATTATTTTGAGTAGTTTTTCTATGGATTTTTTAGGGTTTTGTATATATATCCACACACTAATCTCTTAAGGCCCTGAGGAGTTCGTTTTCCCTATATCGAAGTCATTCTTTTCCAAATGATGCACCAGAGCACTTAATTCACATGATTTTAGCATATATGATTTTCAGCTTGTGTTTATGTAATCACTTCTTTTCAAGATCAATTATCCTGAGAAATAAAATGATTTGCTTTTTTTAATGGCAGCTAATTATTTCTTTAAGATAATAGCAGAGGTTTTCCAATTTAGATTGCTAAAGATTAATCATTTTTTTTTGCTTCTCTTGTTTGCTTATTTGCTTGTTTTCCTAAGTATCAAGAGATAATTTGCTGAGAGTGTCACTAAATTATATAGCAATTGAAGAGAGGACTAAAAACTGGATGAAAAGCTACATTTTGGTTCTCAACATTTCATTCTGAGAAAGCATAGGGCTGTACTTAAAATAGTTCATTTTTTGAAAATTCCTTGTAAGTTAATTACGTTTTGGATGTTGGATGTTATTACATTCTTCCTAATGAATTATCTTCCTTGGAATAAAAACAGAACTAATTTTCAAATCAGTAGATACACAAAATATTTTATAAATTAATTTCACATTAAAAGCAACTGTGGAAAAATTTTAATGTTTAGAAGGTTAGCATCTTTATTTGTCTTGCTGCAAATACAAAATGGATTAGTAAATCAGACCCTTAGACTCAAAGATCCCACAGAGGCACATTTACTGTGATGGACATTTTAATGACAGTTATCTTTTCTTCCCAGGCACAAGGGTTTCTGTTTATATGAAACTGATGTTGGTGTAAATCTTTGTGAAAAGGCAGATAAAAATTGTTCCTCTTCAAAATGCCTTGGGTGTGACATGACATGACGGTCAAGTTAGATTTTGCATTCAACATCTTTCATGGCAGGGTAATAAAACCTGCCACACAGCTCTGTTGACAGTAATAAATGATTAAAATTTTTGATAAAACATTTCTTTCCAAAAATTCAATACTGTTTAGAAATCCATAAATTCTGTATCAGTGTTAAGCTTTATCTTGACATACCAGGTACAATTCTATACCATAATCAAATCATTAGCTGTGCTCTATTAATTTTCATTCAGTATAATGTCAGGGGAATAGGACACAATATTCAATAATGTCATGAATTTAATAAAATAAAAAAATGTGATAAGGGCAAATTCTTGGTGATAATTTCTATTCCAAACGAAAGCTCTTGTGATGACTTTTTTTATATTTCTTTTCAATCATATATAACTACTATAACCTTTTACACTTTATTCACAAATGAAAATCTTGATTATTGAAAAAAGAAGACTTGAAGTTGGACTTGAAGTATTCCTTGTTCTAAACCTCACAGGTTATTTTGTGTTAGTTTTTACCCTCACTCCCCTAACTCTTCAAACCTACAAATAAATAGCATTTTTATAATTTATTTTAAAAGTATTTTCTTACGTCAACATAAAATCACTTATACCCCATTGACATTTTCAAAATTATTGAGTTGTATTAGAAGCAACACAATGAAAGTTAACTATCAAGACTAAAACAATGACTGCTGAAGTAGAGAAGCAACAACAAACTATAAAAGTAATGCTGTGGCACATTTGCAAGCCACTACTGTGAAAATGTGGAAGATATCTTCTAGGAATTGGAGATGATCTCTCCAATGAGGCACTTTATGCATCCCCTCTAGTACTTAATTCACGAGGGTGAATACAAAGTCTCTTGTGTCTGTCTTAGGGTCTGGCATATACATTATTGGCATACAATATTGTTCAATGATCGAATGAAAGATTCTATTTCTTCAACCTGCTATCAGAAGCAATATTGTATAAATGTATGCCATCTGCATTTAATCAACAGTCAAGTGTTACTATTACTACTTTCAGTAATTGAAGCAATCTTTGTTCTAAGCCTCATTAGCTTAGGACATTGAATAAGTTATTTTACTCCTCTTACGCACAGTTTCCTTGAATGAATTATTTTGTATGCTTATAAGGGGAAAATACTATAAAAAGAGTCCCTGTTTGAGGAGAAATAAATATCTTTACTAGTACTATTACCACTGCTGTGCTGCTCTTACTTTTATATTAAATTTTGTTAGAACTCTGCATCCTCAGTATATATGAGGACAGTTACATACTTACATTATGATACTGCTAACTTCAAATAAAAGGAGCTCAATCATTCAAAATACCATGAGAAAACATTTCAAATTACTTTAAAAATACATTCATGTTCTCACTTTTGATTACCAAGTTATTGTAGGCTAAAATATGTCACTCCAAAATTCATGTGTTGAAGTATTAATTCCTGTACCTCAGAAGGTGACTGTATTTGGATACATGGTCTTTAACAATGTGATTAAATTAAAATGAAGCCATGAGGATGAAACTTAAATCAATCTTAGAAATGTGAAACACAAAAACACATACAGGAAAGTCCACATGAAGACACAACAGAAATGTGGCCATTTGCAGGGCAAAGAGAGAGGCCTCAGGAGAAACCAAACTTTTGATCTTCGATTTCCAGCCCTCAGAACTGTGAGAAATAAATTTATATTTAAGCCACCCTGTGTGTGCTGTTTTGTTATGGCAACCCAAGTAAACTATAGACAGTTCCCAATTAATGATGACTCCACTTAAGATTTTCATCTTCAGGATGGTATGAAAAAATACTACACTCAGCGGAAACCCAGTAAAACACTGTCTTCTGACACTGGGCAGCAGTGAGCTGAGCAACTCGTCAGTACTTCCATCTTATGATATTTTCAACTTATGATGGGCTTTTTGAGAGGTAACCCTATCATAAATCAAGAAATATCTGTAATAATAAGGTTATTAAACCTACACTATTTTTAATAAAGTTAATGCTATGTTCAACTGCCTTATTTTTTCTCTGCCTTGTTGTCACCATTTTAAGCTCTTTAATGGAAACTTATCATGTGTAATTTTAGAAATCAATCTTGTGTAATTTCAAAAGGAAATGTTTAAAATTATTAGTCACAAGGAATGTTTAAAATGTCTTTAAACCCTGATACTTTCGTTGCCAAACACTGTTTGGGAAGTACTGTGAGTCTTCAATAATTTCATTAACTAGCAAATACTGCAAGCACAATTCTTCTGTTAATGAAAATGATGCCTTTCATTGGTTAGATATGTGACTACTTTGTGGACAGATATGTGATTACTAATGAAGTAAGACAGAATTTAAAATATTTTTAAAAATTCAAATTATAATATTGTAGCATTCGTGAGAACTTAATAGTTACAGAAAGTTGAAAATGTGTGTAAAATGTTTATTTCTCCTCCTCTTTCTCTTTTGTAAGTAGTGACAAAGGAGGAAGAAAACAACCGCAACTTTAATGAAACACACCTTGTTTTGCTTAAGGAGCTTTAAGCCAGTAGAATGTCTAATCAAGTTACTCTAAACTTTCTACAATGTGAATTACTTTCTAGTTTAAGCAAAAAAAAACTTCCCCATATTAATGAGATTTATATTTTGCATGGTGAATTTCACCACATTTTATTCAAAGATTCAAGCAATATTGACATGCCTACCTTAATTTGACATATTTTATTGGCAAGATATTCAGGTAAAAACTACTGAACACATAAACAAAAATATAAAATAAAAATAAGCTATGAATGAAAACAATTGGGACTTTTAAATTGAGGGGAAAATCCCATACTCTCAAAACACTAGCAAGGATGTAACATAAAGATACTTCAATAACATCTTAAAAAGAAAGAAACCATCAGTATCTACTATGTTCAGTAATTAATAAAATTTATTTGAGTACGATTTCACAACATATGTAGACACAATCTCAAATTTTTCTCAATTGTTTCAGAAATGTGTTCATAAATCATCCAAACAATTTTTTGCCTGAATTTGGCAGATTTTTTTCCCACATCTGGTATCCTTGAACCATGTCCAACATTCCATGCTGAGCATTTAAATCTACTTCCTGTATTTATACATTGAAATATTCTTATAATGTGTCAATATGAGAACAAAATGCGCATTAAGTCAAAATTTTGAATTAACTTCTTGATTATGAGATCTCAATTTTCATTTAAAATGGTTGATTTCCATACTAAAAGAACCTCTTTCCTAATATGTCTTTCTTAGTATCTTTTCTCATTATTATAAATGCTAACTAATATTTATTAAAAACTTACTATGTCTCAAGCATTTTCTCAGGCTATTTACATATTGTCTTTTTTTTTTTAAGTTGAGATACATTCCTTCCAAACTTAATTTGTTGAGACTTTTTATCATAAAACTATGTTAAAATTTTTTGAAATGTTTTTTTTTCCGCTTTGCTGAGATATGATTTAATTCTTCATTCTGTTCATGTGGAATAATAGTTATTGATTTGCATTTAAACCATCTTCACATCCCAGGGATGAATTCTACTTGATCTTATTAATATGTTGCTGTATTTGGTTTTCTAGTATCTTATTGATCCATTTGCATCTATATTTGTCAAAGATACTGGCCTATTATTTTTTCTTTTCTTGTATTATCACTATGTAACTTTGGTATCAGAGCGATAAGAGAGTAAGTTTGGAAGTGTTCAATCTTCCACTATTTTTAAAAAGTCTGAGAAAGATTGGTATTAATTCTTTCAGACTGTTGAATCTGTTAAATCATCTTTAAATTATTTAAAAAATCTTTTAAAATTTATTTTAAAATGATAACTCTTTAAAATTATACTGTAGTCATATTATGAATGTATATACATATCATTTTATAATTTTAACCGTTGACAAGAAATACAAAGTATGGAAGTAGAATGTGCCATATATATCCATAAACATTTAAGCACTTAAAAATATACCAAAAAGGTGCCTTATTGAAATATTGCCTTATACTTTCATATTTTTATGAAATATGAAATCATTTAGATATTTTTACTTACTTTATGGTAAAATCAACATATTTGTAACCTCATGAAAGATTCTGGTTTATGTGAAATATTTCAGAGTCCTGAAATTACCAAAATGATGTACTATTTGTGCCTAAATTTTCTAGAAACCTTTCATAACCCACCCTGAAGTAGTTTTTGCTTTTCTTTACTCATGATATCAATGACAGAGGATGAGTAATAAATTGATCCTAATAAAAAAAGATCAACAAACTTTTTCCTGTGACTTTGGTCTATTTATTGAGTTAATGGAATTAATCTTTCATGGTACAATGAAGATTTACTAAGCGGCTGAATGAAATGAAAGAAGTGTGGTGAGCAAAGAACACTCAGTTCGGATTATATAGTGGTATGTTAAATAGATTTCCAAGATATGGTGCCATACACCAATAATGCTGAGCAAAATAAAACCTCTGTTAATGTTGCTATTTTCAATTTAGTTTTCTTTATTAGAAAATTTACTTTAAAGAAAGACTGTCACACTAAAAAAACAAAACTGTAATTCATCTTGGAAGCCATTTAATACTATGACTAACCATATTGGTTGGTGAAATCAAAAACATACATACGTACAACATACATCTACATACATGCTTATCCTAATTAAAGGGTAAATGTCAATTAACACTCAGTCGCTCCATACATAAGCCTGCAATTTGCTTTTTGTTTTGTTTTCACTAAAAACAAAAGATATACCTTACTAAAAACGTAAGAGGGGAAATCACAGCTGTGCATAAATCAAAATATGAATGATACATTTTTAATTTCACCGCTGAGGAGCCACACTCTTAGTTTGTTAAATATTCACACATTTGCCGTGTGTGTGTGTTTGTGTGTGTTCCTTATAATTTAGACTGGAACTTGGGATAAAACCCAAACATAGTTAAAAAGATAGGCTATGTAAAATTCATTCTTGGCAATAATCTCTAAGAAGTTTACATTCATATACCTAACTTTTGAAAAGATGCTCTTAGAGTTAAATATGAAAATTAATTTTTATGGCAGTGTATTACAATCTCAGTAAACTTTCAAGTTAAGCTGTAGATCTTAAAATAACTTAAAAATAAAAATATTTAGGGCCTCCCTGCTGGCGCAGCAGTTAAGAACTGTGCTGTGGAGCTGTCAGCAGCAGCAAGCGAGTTCGACACCCAGCCGGGGAGATTCCCACATGGTGCGGCAGACCTCTCCTGCCTCGCCCGCTGCTCCCCTCAGCAGTGTATTTCTGATCTGCCTGTTCTGCTCCCCACTCTGTCTCTGGTGAAGCCTCTCACCACCCTATGCTACTGACCTGTACCCCAACTTGTATGCATAAATAAATTTAAAAAATATATATATTTTTAAAATACTAAGATCGTTTAGCCTTCAATTTTATAATGGCAAGTTTAGTGCAAAGATCATTATAGAGGGCTCTATTCTAGTTTCAGAATTAGGTCTATGAAGTGTGATGTAGTAAATAATCTTTGTTCCTCTTCGAGCCTGTGAAGGTTTAACTGTTTTGATATTCATATTAATTCTAACTTTCATAATCTATGGTTTAGAATTGGGAAAGTGAATTGAAATGTTTCGATTAAAATGTGGTTATGACTCATATAAAAATGCACACTTCTAAATTAATACCAACCTATAGTGAATTCTTAGTTTCTTGATATATTTGATTATATATACCTCTCAGAATATCAGTTGTTATGATTCTTATTTGGCACAGCGAAAAGTGAAGTGGTGATCCAGAAGGGGAAGATAATGTTACCGTAAATACCCACCTAAAAGGTCTCTATGAAATAGCTTAACACAGAACCCCCTGGTGTATGACTGGAAGATACAGGACACAAGGTGGCAAAAGGGTGGTAGGGGTTTTCTTACTTGGTGATGTATGTACCTTTTTGATCTCACTCTTAGAAGGTTATATGAGTATTTTTTTTGAGTTATAGAGTTCTATACTATGCTAAACAATTTGATTATCATAAAAACAGACATCTGAAAAAGATTTAACTTGGTGATAAAATGATTAACTCCAAACAGACCCAATTTAATTTTCCAGACAGATCCAACTCAATAGCATGAAACAATGTTTTCTCAAAAAGAAAATGAAATACACTTTATTTTAAAACTGAAAAAAAATAATCAGTTTAGCAAGAAATGGTAGGGCTTCAAAACTTGATCTGAAACCAAATGATAACATTAATTTTGAATGTTCCCAAAGAGGCAACCACAGACTGGGTTATCAACAGTCAATATAAAATGAAGATAATTTTATCGTATTCAGTCTCTTGACATAACAGATTCATGAGTTCATCCATTTCAAATGAAGCCAAAACAGACTTTTTGATGTTGTGAAATCTGAGTCTTTCTGAACTAATTGTCACATGGATTGATTCAACAGTAGAACTTCTGTGAGAATGATCAGGATTGACAGTGAGGAAGCACATAAACTTCCCCCTCAATCCACCCCCCCCCCTTTTTTCATCTTTCTAACCTCTCTAGAGCATCACACTAATTCCAAAGTAAGAATACATTTGAATGCATTAAATATTCAACCAAGTTCCAAAGCTGTCTCTTATCTTTCACACTCAGCATTTGTTTTGCATATTGTCTTGATAATTTCCAGACCTTAATCCACACAACAGAGAGGGAGCTCACACTTTTATCCACACAGCACAGAGAGAGCTGGCAGTATTGAACTATCATTTTATAAAGTATCATTAAAAATTTGTTTTAATTTTTTTCCAATGGAGTGCCTGGGCTTGCATATATAAAATATTCTCTGATAATTAATATTTTTTCAATAAAAACACTTGCTTTAGAATGCACTTATACTCACAACTCCCACATACTTTTTCCTTCTCTCAAATTTCAGGCAACAAGAGTGCCAGAAGATTTGGAATTTGTATAACCCCAAACTGTGTTTTCCTAACTAATCTTGGCAAGCTTAAAACCCTGGAAAGTCACAATTCACTTCCCAGGCGATCATCCTGGACAGCTCAGAAGCAGAAAAGCAGAACAGGATATCCAGCTATTGAACAGGGCCGCCGGCCCAGGTGGCCAGCTGTGCAGCTGAGGAGAGTGTCCTCCAGGAGGCCAGCATGGGGCCACAGGAAGAAGGCTCCTTTTCCTCTGTCTGTTTTCAGCCAGAGAGGAAAGTACAGTCTGCACTCCCCAAACACTGCCTGCAGATACAGCACTTTTCAGCAATGATGAAAAGCCAGTAGGTGTATATATTTTAACAACAAAAGTCAGAAAAGGAACAAATCATTTGTGAAATTCAGGAGGGCCCAACTCAAACAGAGAGTTGGCTATGGAAAAACAACTTTGGTTTTATTATTGTAATGAATGAAGCATAACATCAGAGATGGGTGGCCATTTAAGACCAATTGTTTGTGTACCTAAATATACAGTATGAAAGAAATTATGGGCTAGAAGAATGAGGTTAATTGTAGGTTCTCTGGCTTTGCCTTCAGTATTCCAAGGTTGGAATTTTCCTCATTAAGAACAAAGTTTTCTTCCTAATGACATTCTACTCTTTTTGTTGTTTTTTTTTTTAAAGAATGACTTTGATTTAAGCCAAAAAATCAACAGAATATCTCCCTCCAAAGCCTATTCATACTTATGAAATAATTCTTCAGTAGATAATAAAAAAGGTGGCAAGATTAACAGGAAATATCTACTTTGAAAATTTATAAAGTAAACTCACACTCGATTTTCATGATAAATCAAAGGCAAAAATATTTTTAAAAATTTCTATTAAAATATTTTTAGAGAGGAGAAAACTACAAACTTCTTGGGGAGAAAATTATATTTTTTCAAGCTCATGACATAAAATTTCAAAAATGACTGTTTTGGATATATATATTTTTCAAATCAATAAAGTATGTATAGTATGTATATGACAATATTTTCTATTTGTGACACTCAATAAATGTTATATATACAATAAATAGACACTACATACGTAGATGATAGGAAAAAGAAATAGATACTAAATCTCATCAGCAGAGGAATCAGAGTAGAAAAGTAGTATGTTCAGTGTAGTTTTTTGTGCATACGTGTTTTTAAAAAAAACTCAAACATTAAAATTTTATTCTTCTGTTTTCCTATAAGAATATTAATTAAAATCTGAACTACCATGAAAAATTATTTTGAAACCAACAATTCATATTATATATCATATATTATTGCAAGTTACAATTGCAGTATATAATCAAAATTATATGGGTATATAATTACTAAACATGCATTGAATAGACTTCTTCACTAACTTATTAACCAGTACTATTATTGTCATTTAAAGAAAATTCATTGGAGAGTAAATATCATATTAGTTTTAACTTGCAATGCAAGTATCTAAACAACTATGTTTAGATAAATTAATCATTACTTGTGAGTAATGTTGGTGGTAAACAATGATCAAGCGTTCTTTCCACTGGGGATCATAAGCAGGATTGATCAAAATAAAATGGAATTCAACCAACTCTGCTATTCTCTGTGGGAAAATTTCAACTCAATATTGATTTCTCCTTTTATTGAAAAAATAATTTTTCAGTTAGAAACATTCTTTTTATGGCAATAGTCTTGTTATAAATTACATTAATTCATTTTATGTAATTACATTTTAGGATCCATCAGTATTCAACTATATCAATTCTTATTTAGATTATCTCCAGAATCTAATTTTCCAGACATTAAATTGTTTAGAAAGTCAGGAAATTTTTTTTTCCATCTGGGAAAATCTGGTAGCAACTAGACATCCCAAATTTGGGATTGGCTGTGTGTGCATGTCTGTGCATACATGTATTCCACTGTTTTTGTGTGTGGCTTAATTTTTACCTCAACATTCTCAACCAAGTAAAAGCAGAAATTCAAGAAGCCTGGATAAAGCACCCAAAAATTCACTACTAAAGTAAACCATTGTTAATGCTTTAGTGTGTGTATTCAGAATTTTCCATGAGCACGTTTTCAACATAAAAAGTGACACTGATATACAGGCTGTTTAAACAACTTCATTTTCTGCTATTATATTGTGACCATAGCTTCTACCAATCCATATTCATTTGCAATATCATTTGTAAAATCTCTAGGACATTCCATTTTTTGAATACACGTTAAATTATTTCACCACTACCTATTGCTGATGTTTACTTTGCTTTGAATTTTGCAGCATTCTAAAAAATGTTCTAATTACCACTGCATCAAATCTTGGTTAAAACTAAGATAAATTCCTAATAGTGGAATTACTGAGCCAAAATCAACAGCCAGTATCCACTTTTAGGATTTCAGATTAATAAAGCCAAATTTTCCTCTTAAAAAGGTTATGTAAACTTACCCTCCCTTCAGCAGTGTATATGAAACCTATTTTCTCACATACTCACTGTCACTGGTTAAAAAGTAAAATAAAATAAAGCAAAATAAGAATTCTCAATTATTGTGTTCAAACATGGTATCTCATTGAGATGAGTATGCATTTCTTTTAACATCTTTACATTAATTTAAAAAATTTGTTAGCCATTAGAGCATTTTTTTGCTTACTTACTATTTTCACATTCTATACATTTCTGTCCATCTTCAACACTTTATTATTACTATTTTATTTTTCTATATGAAACCATTTGTTTGCACAAATGAAACAAACATTTTTCCAGAGGGCTATTTGTATAATATGGGGATGGATTTTGGAATTAGGCAAATTTGGATTTTAAATCTGAATTCTATCATTTACTAGGTATGTCATTTTAGACAAGGCACTGGGACTCACTAAGACAGTTTAATTATGTTTAAAATAGGGTTAGTAAAACCTGTAATGAACATAAATACTAAGCAATATACCTAGGAAGTAGCAAGTGCAAAATTAATGAAAACAATTAATATTTCCATTATGTGTGTATTTAGTCATTCATACACTATTTGAATTTCAGACACATTCAAGTTTTGTGAAAACCCATCTCTATCATTATGGTTTCTAAAACAGTTAATGCACAAAAGTTATTAAGAACTCAGGAGACATGTTAAGTTGGAAACCTAACTCTGGTTTTCAGTAGTTGTTCAATTTTAAGGAACTGACTTAAACTTTTTGAGTCTCAGTTTTCCATATGCAAAATGAGTAGATATCTGTATTTGTCTTAAAAAGCGCTAAGACAATAAGATAGTGCTTATAAAGTGTCTAAGGATAGTGCTTGACACAAGAGGTTCCCAATAAACTTAATTTTTATAGTTTAGGAGGATGACAGTGAAAGTCCCTTTAATTATTTTGTGTTCGCTAATTGTTCAAATGAATTTTTGAAGGTTTGAAGATATGAAATAATCCACCTGATTATCAAAGAGACTCTGGCTGCATTCTTATGCTGGTTGTTTCAGTGGAACCCATCAACCTAGCTAAGGAAATTTTTTCTTTAGAAATATCCTTGTTTGTTTGGGTAAGAGGTTTTGAGAAATTTATTAATGCATTTTAATTAAGTAGTCCTTGATATCTCTACTTCAAAAAACATGTGCATTTAGTTTAACTAAAATATGTGGGATTTTTACTCTCTTTTTGTAATCTCTAAAATGAAAAAAAAACATAATTTAATGAAAATGGTCTTGGACTTGGAAAGGCAAAAGATATGTAACAACCTTTGAAAGGAAAGTCCTGACTCAAGCCAAGGGATAGAATCCTGTATAGATAGAAGCTGGGGAGCACATTCACAGAGTGTGGCCCTGACGAGGCAGAAGGGGAAGCAGTCAATTCCTAGTTAGTTGATGTGGTTCAGTCATTGATGGTTCTGACTTTGCATTCAAAAAATAAGCTTTCCAAAAGAGTCATCCTTATCTATCTGGAAGACCTCCAAATAATTGCTTGAATGTTAGAGCAGTGAGCTTGTACACTAAGGCGCTTATCAATTGGCAGATACTACCTTTCTGGATATAACTATAACTACATAATTACAAAAGGGAATTATTCCACTACCCCCAGAGGACCAAGATAGATTGCCTTCTGAACCACATGCATTCTTGTTTCACAGTTTGATTGGTCTTTGGGACAAAAAGATTTGCAAGTCAGGGTTATTTTTTCATATGCAAATCTGGCCCAGATTATTCCTATTTGTCATATGAAATAGCCCTTATTTTCCATTGAAACATATTCTCAGATAACTCTTCCCCCCCACCCACCCCCCACCATCCATGGCTCAAATTCTCATTGGTTAACTTGGCAGTATATACAAATCAGTTCCCAGGTACACTAAGTAGTTGGGTTCTAGAGATGATAGTATCATCGACTCTGCTATAAAGGCTTCTATGAGTCAGTCATGAACTTGTGAAGAGTCTCCAACATAAATCTGAGAGTTTTAAAAGTAATCCTATATCACTGATTAACCTACTCGATTAGGTTCATGGTCTTCCTGTTGATGTCTCCTAAACTAATTAGTCTCATTGCTGTCACATAAGGGTTACCATCTCTTTTCTTTATCTACTGTACTTCAGCCAAAAGGTGAGATCCTTTCTTCAAACCATGATTTTTCACTTATTTTGAAATGAATGTAGATTTCAATGTCAGTTACTCCTGCTTGAGGGTCACTGCTACTTCTTATTGCAGGGGGTAAAAATGAATATATTATTGTTCATAATTGTCCTTGTCCAGATTCAGTATGTTTCATGCTTTCTTTCAGTGATATATCCATTTCTTGTCTGCGGAAGTAAACACTCAACATGAAAATTGTAGAAATTTAAAATTCTATTCTATTGTCTTTCATTGATATGTCTTATATGTCATTCTTAAAGATGATTCTATGTGCTATACAGTATTTAACATCTAAGTTCATTAAATTCAAGTCAGATTTCTTTGTGTTACTCATCTCAGCTTGGGGAAAGATGCAAAAAAAATCTTTGAACTAAATGTCATTTATGTAAAAGAAATAATTTGTAAAGGAAATGTTTTTCCTTCACAATATTTAATTTTGTCAAATAATAAAGGGGAAAAATAGAGCTTAACTTACACTTTATGGAGAAAAATATGATCCTTTGAGAAAATCAATGAGAGCATTTTTTGAAGTGGTCCTAAGAGACAGCTGGTATATTCAAGATATAACAACCACTCTGGAGAGCAATGAATACAAACACAGACAACAAAATCTGTCATTCAATGACTAATATTCATGAGCTATCAACAGAGAAATCAAGTTCATAATTATGGCAGAAAACCTATTTCCTCAGTGTTTCTGATAAAACATACAATACAAAGTATGAAGAGTCTAATAGTATCAGGTCCAGGGGGAATACTGCTGCAGTCTCCATGTTCACATAACTCAATTCCACAACATTACAGGTAGAGCAGAGAACAGTTTACAACCCTCAACAATGTTACCAGACACTCTCTACTATAGAGACATTCTTTCTCTAGATTTTTGTGGTAGATATCTGTTGTGTCATTAATAAATTAAAAGGTAGACACAAATAAATTGCATCATTACCTTTTGCAAGTGTTATTCCCCCAAAGATGTCATGCCTAAACTGAAACATAGCTGAGTCTAGTAGTTAAGCTTTTATGTCTTTCCTTATTACGAAGCCCAGATTCCTCATTCTGCTTCTGGCACTGACAAATTAAAGTTATATCATCCTCATCAATTCACATCCACTTAGCATGCACTTGAGGCTTAGCACAGTGATTAGCAGAAATCATTATCAAAAGAGTTACCTAACTCAATATTAGATGGAACTGACTCAACAGTTAGAGAGAAAAGCGACCTCATCTCAAGTTGTTAAAATGCAAAATGTCACTGCATAATGGATTTACTTTAGTTAAATGTGCACATCACTAGAATTGGTTAAAAAATAGTGATGGTTAAAATTCAAGCATTATTTTTATGTAAGTAATATTCTAAGAACCTTTCCAAATAAAGTCAAAGAAACAGACTTCAAATATCCCAAGGCTGTTTTTCATTCTACTAGTCTAGTGTGTTACCAGCTTTTTAAAAAATCATACTTATAGCTAATAGTAATGTGACATTCAAATGAATGGATAATGAAATTCCATTTCTTTTCACTAGTGTCGCAACTCTTATCTAACCATATTTCCATTTAATGCACCTTTTGGAAAATATGATCTTTTATAGGAATTATATCAAGTCCATGGTCCCTTTCATCTTGGGAAGCTTGGTTAATAGAAGTCCATTCCAACCTATAAGAACTTATCTGTGACCTTTACCCACGGTCTCCCAGAACATTGTTTCTTTCGTTTTGTTACAGAAAGGGTTAAATCCAGAGGTGGAATTAAAGAACACAATTGCTTGATCCCTGCCATGTGCACACCCAGCTCTGTGCCCACCCTTGCCTTGTAAGGGGAGCAAAGTGCTGCTCTGAGGCCTGGGTGTTCATCAGCAAAGATGAACACACACATTGGGAAGCAAATCCTGACTTTTATATGAATTATACATGACTTTATATGAATTATAAGTAGCATAATTTAAGTTTTATCTAATAAAGTTAAAAGATGGCCTTCAAAGTAAAAACTAAAATAGATCCCAAGCACAAGGATGGCATGAAGATTTGAAGAGGGCTTACACTTTAAATAACTGTAGCCTCATCCTTATGATTCCTCTATATGAATTTACAATATAAACAATACTGAAACGTATGTGCTTTCTAGGGCAGAGTAGACCACTCTTTATAGAGTTAATATTCAAAATGAACATAAAAGTATCCAATAAAATTTGAATTTTTCTTTGGGTGATAATTTCAATATCTTTGCCATTTCCACCCAAAAGATTCCTGAGGCTCTATATTATGGTGTCCTGTAAACATGCTTAACCTATCAATTGTACAATCTATCTATTCCAGGCAGAATAGTAGAACTGAATTTATTTTTTTTATGGATATTCAGAAGCAACTGAGTAAACTTGGTTAAATCACTTTGTCTCCTCAGGTCTTAGTTTCTTCGCCTTAAAAACAACTGAGTTGGAACTAGGTCCAACATTGTATATATAAGCCATTATAGGGAAAACAAGAAAATGAAGTATTATCTCCTTTAAATAGGTGAAAACGTAGGTCAGAATTCTAATGTATAACTTTCTATATTGTTCATGAGAAGCATAAAATGTTGAAATGACAAGTGAAAGGGATTTTCCACCTAAATTTTCTGGTATTTGCACCACTTCTACCATATACAAGGAAAAGGAAAGTCAATGCTTTCTTCAAGAACTGCCTCATTTATGAAGATGTCCCAAGCTATTCTGGTGTCTCATTAAGCTTTGTTAAAACCTTACAAGATTTAATTACATATTAGCAAGTATTATCTGTTATCTGTTTATAACTTGAATCTCAAGACATAATGTACAGTTCTAGAAAGTAGAGACTATATTTTATATTTCGCTGTACCCTTCACATAATCTGGAAAGCTATTCAGTAGATAAGGGAAGTTTGATCAAAAAGGTTAATTTCTTTGTCAACCCTTGACTGATGAGGAACTGGCAATTAATACATAGAAAATACAATCTAGAGTTCAATTCCTTCATGCCTGCCATAGTCATATCCTTTACCTTAGGTAATTGTTTTTATCTGTCTAGAGTGTAATTTTCTCTATTAATAATGCTCTCTTTGACCCAGCTCTGAAATATCAGTACAATGTTCATTTGTAGTGTAATAGTAGGAAATTCTAAAAAGTGTTTCCTAATCTTACATTGCATTGCTTAATATGCTCTTATCTACATTGTGGAAAGAATAATTTACCATTTTTTTTAAAAAGGGGCTTTATGTTGATCCAATGATTTTTATTATTATTTAGTTAGTGAAATTGAGATATTTCAATTTTCTTGTACTTAAAATTTAATTCTACCTATTTCTATAGTTATTCTTTCCCCTACTATCAATTTTTCTTTTTCAGGTTAGAACTCTATCATCTACTAGTATTTAAAAAGACATAATACCACACACCATTAATATATTTCTTTGCTTGGGTATATCTAATAAGAGCAACTTTGGCTTATTATAGTTCCCGATAGGGATTTTGTTTTTAATGCCAAACCTATTTTCTGATTTAGGAATATGTGGGGAAAACAAATGGTTATTCACTTTTCTATCATGGCATCTCACCACTCACAATTCTGAATGAACTAGTAAATAGCATAACGATGTTTCACTACACAGCTTATCCCCTTTATCCTTGTTAGACAACATAAACATGTGGGTAATTTTGTTACCCTAAAAAGCATCTCATGCTAACAGTAGAAACTAGATCTGTCAAATCTTGATTTACTTTAATTATCATGAAAATTTTATCCTGGAAATAAATTATTTCACCTTATATATATTTCCTACCGTCAGTAGACAAAATGATACATATAGGCCTAATGCTATTTTAATAGAAATTCTGTATGATATTGAACACAATTCTTCTTTGGTAACAGTGTCCTTTGAAGATTTCTAAATTACTAAGTCAAGGATCTCATAATCACAGCTGGAAGTTTAAATGAACCTTAATAATTACCCAGACCAGAAACTGAAGATTCAACTAATATAATCCATGAGATGAGATAATATGAAGTAGCATGTTGCAGATCATATGCTCATCGAATGTGATAGTGGCTACCTATGGTGGCCATTTTTCAAGAGAAGCCAGAAATGTTGATTTTAATATAAATTCTATCATACATGATTTCACTTGTGTTCAATGTAAGTAGTTTTGTCTATTCAACTCTAAAACTATCAGTTTCTTGAGAGTAGTAACCAAGACTTTCATTTAACTTTTTCAAAAGCATTAGCTGAGAGTCCAGCCTAAAAATTACATAAAGGATATTGTTGGTTGACTGACAGGTTTTCTAGGACAGAGTAGACAACTCTTTATAGACTTAATATTCTAAAGTTATTTTAAAAATGCAAACTCTTAGGTTTGAAAAAATATACAAGAATCTTAGAAAAGAGGTGTCACAGTGGAAAGGAGTTGGGTTTGCAGCAATGAGACAGTATTTTTTGAACAAAACCTTAAGTCGCTTTTGGTAACAGACATACACATATAATGAAGGAATATTAAACATATATGAAAGGTGTATGTTAAATTTTACTTTTTCACTGAATAACTCCTGGGTACTCTGTGGGAAAACAAAAGTGACATAAAATTTAACTAAAGTTGTATTTTTTGGAACATGAACAATTATAAACCTTTTTCCCAAAATATATTCTCATAACTAGTCATGTGATGTGGAAAATAAAATTAATTCCTATAGCAGAATTATTCTAAGAGAAACAGAATGATTACATGTGTAATTTAAAATGTTTAACAACCACCTTTTTAAAAAGTAACACTAAAAGGTAAAATGAATTTTAATAATACACTTTATTTAGACTAATAGTTCTATATATTGTCACTTGGCATGTAATCTGTGCAAAAATTATATATAAGATATTTTATACCTTTTTCTTCTCAGACTTGGAAAACTGATGTTTATATTGTATCAATAAAACATTCAATTTGAACTAGCCACATTTTAAATACTCAATAGCTGTATCTATACCAAAGATATAGAGAAAACTTTGCTTTCTTTATACATGTTACATAAAATTTGTCATTGTCACTGATACCTCTATGTAGGATAATGGTCAAGCAAAAATGGCTCAAATTTCCAGTAAAATGGTGACAAGAATGATTTGAAATAGTTTTAAATTGAATTTTTCTTCTCTGAAATGCTGTTTGAGTCAATGACAGATTATTTCTTCCAATATTGTGTTCTCTCAATGAATTATAAATTATATATAAACCCACAGATAGTTTAAGATACAATAGTTCTGTTAGGAAGCCATTTTCTTTTTCTAATCTTACTATGGTGGCTATGAGAGGTAACATCTCCATCTTCCTAAGAAGGTTAGTGCTGACCCAGAAGACCTTAATTACGTAATAAACTGTCCTTTAGGAATGTTTATGTAAAAAGAAAATCCCAAATGATTTATCACAGAAATAATTCAACCTTGAATTCTAATCAAAAACTTAAAAGAACTATCTTTCTTTTGAGTATTAGCAAATTTATATTACTATATATATAAAACATATATTTTATATATGAAAGCTCAATTACTTCTCCTCTGATAAAATGGACTTATCTACTACACATAATAAATTATTTTTTCTGCTTTATTTTGCATAACCCATTTGTAAAATGAACAATTAATCTCTGACAATTACTGTTATCACTGTGAGGTGTGAGATGTGTGTGTCCTTTTTGTGTCTTCACCCTTAAGAGGAAGGGGGCTTGAGAAAAAGAAGGAGTGGTATTGAGGAAATGGGGTGTAAACTTTTGTGTTAACAATGATGACTGTAGACTCTTTTTGTGACTTAAGATAGAAAGATTAATTTCTTTAAGGGCCCAACACAGGCCTCCAGGAATGCTTATCACCACTCTTCAGAGAGGAAGTGGCCATTTTTTGTTGTTGCAAAACAAACAAACAGAGCTTGTTTTTGTAGCCCTGACCTAAGATCTCTCCCACTGTATCTTTCTGTGTTTGCAAACCTCCTGCCTGGGTCCAGTAGCAGGTGTGAGGGAACTGAAAACAAAGTGTTTAAATGAGTGGTCCTTTTCCCACTAAGAACTCTGTTACCATTTGAGTTCTTGGAAAGGCACAGCTGAGGTCAACAGCATGATTGTATGAAGCAGCCGCTGCCAACTGGCAGTCATCTTCCAAGGTCATGGAGAGTCTAAAGAGTGAAATATATTTCTAGCCTTTTATTCTGAAGCTTAATATTTGCAACTATTTGTATAAATTGGATCCTGTCAAACCAATGTTCCCATCTGGATAAGGGGAAACCATAAAACAGAGGTGCAAGTTTCACTGTGAATGGGATATTTGAAGATAAGGAGAAAATAATCCTCCATCAGAAATCTAGAGGTGTAAAACTACCAAAATTTGACTGTTTAGTTGAAGGGATTTGCAGTCAGGAGACTATCCATTTCCAAAACCCTGAGATTTGTTGGGACCAACATCTCCTGTCAGCTGTTGTCTCATCGCTCTTTGAATAAATCAACCGCAGCAAGTAGAAGCTGCCAACAAAATTTAGACCTTACAAAATCCATATGTACAAATTGAGTCTCTAGCTATTTAATTTTGTGCATTTTATAGGTCCACAAAGGAAGTCTTCTTTATCTTAATATGGTCATTTTTGTTCAGTTTATAAGAGAATTTCTATTAGGTCTTTAGAGAATTGGGTCGCTTGGTTTGTGCCTTGTATAGAGTTGTAACAAGTGTATGTTTGCCCCTATAGGTATTGTGAGTATGAAAAAAGACCCATGCAAACACATTTATGATTACAAATAAGCTTATTTTGCAAATCAGAATTCATTTGAGAAGGCCTAAGAAATATTGACACATTTACTCAAATACAAAGTAAATCATTTTAGCCCCATTAACACGGACTTCTCAAGTGTGACAAAAGTATCTTCCTTTGTTCCTTCCCCAGCCCCTGACCCCAACGTGCAACACAAAATGTACACACACAGGCACACACACACACAACACACATCTTCATACTAGCATACCACAAATACATGTACCTAACACCTCCTATACATACACACATCCTTTTCTATGAGCATTTTACACTGTTTTATCTAATGGTTATTTCTTTCCATGGAAAATCTTTCTAAGACCCCATTTCCCATGGAAACTAAGGGTAACAATCAAAATATCAGTTAGTGTTATAAGAATTAAAGTAAAACATACAAAGCATGCGGCAGTGTCTGGTTTATTATAAGGATTCAGTAAATTCTGGAAATTACTAATGTATTATGATAACTGTAATGATAGTCGTCTTCTCTAAGCTTTCTTCCACTTCTGAAAGAATTGTAGGTGGATAATATCCTGAACGCAAGGGACAATTTAGCCTGGTAATTGTTACATGGATTTTACTTTTGTACTATATATTTTGTCATAAAAATTCTTCATAAATCTTCCGTATCTCCACAGTTACATGACAATCTGGTCTAATTTCTGTTGCCAATTTGAGAAACTATTGATGGGCTGGAAGGGGAACTGTCTTCTGGGAAATATGTAAGAAGTGATTAAATACATACATCAATGATAAGTAATTAAATACAGTTACATAAATAAGAACTGATTGTAGGGCAAGAAAATTTACTATCATGGATGTGTAAAGTGCAGTATATATGTTCAATGACCTCACAGATGAAATTTTTATATATTGTCAGATATACCAAGCCCTATGCCAAAAAGTAAATGAGGAGGAGGAGGAGGAGGAAACACAGAGATACTTAATCAGCAAAGCTAAAAGTAAAAATTTGCTAAGCAACATCAAAATGTATTTTTAGATTTGTTTATATTTTCAGTCAAGCTCCTTTATAATATTGTCAAACACCAAGTTGCTATTGAATAGACCAACTGGCTCAAAGTACTCTCAGCTTTGTAATTGTTGCTTCTAAGATTTTGGCTTCTCAACCTACGATTTTCTCCAGGCTGGTTCAACTAGGTTGCATGTCAGATTCACTGAAAATGATTATCTACACTGCAGGCTACATACTAAAGAGCCAATGAAAGACAGTAGTTAGAGCCCTTCAGGAGGTTTGTCCATTAATAAGTAAGAGAGCAAGCGATTAGCAAAGTGCACCTTATTACATAGAGTCGATTCCTCACAAGTGAAAAAAAAAAAGAAAAAAATCCCTATCCAGTAAGTATTTACCATAGAGTTTAATGACTGTAATTTGGAAGAAGGAAATATTGATATGTTCTAAAACTTAGACAGCATTTTCCTTATTCTTTGATTTTAACTGATGTGGGGCGCATGCTGGGAATGAACTTCCCAATGGTTCGTGTTGACGTATGGGTCTCGGCAGGACAGACTTTTTGGTACCACTTGAAAATTGCTCTGCAGATACCATTCAATCACTCAAGTATCACTAGATCCTGGAAAGTATGGTTCAGGAGACCCCTACTTGTAACCTCTTCTTCTACTCTCTCTTCTCCACAGCAGTATTCATCCCACTGTCATATTGGTCTTTTTTTAACAAAAATATGGTGACATCATTTAATTAAGATGTCTAATTGTGTCCCCATTTTCTACTTGATAAAGTTCAACTCCTGGGCAAAGCCCTTTGAAAAGTACTCACGTCTAGGTACTCCATCACTTCATGTTTCTGTGAGCCTAGCATTTAGAGCTACCTATAGTTAGTTCCTCAAATAACTCATAATATTTTCTCTCTACCTCTTAGACTTTGCAAATTTGTACCAGTTTTCTAGAGCTGCCATAATAAAGTGCATAATCTAAGTGACTTAAACAACACAAATGGACTGTCTCAGAAATCTGGAAACTAGAAAATCCAAGATCATGGTGTTAGCTGGATTGGTTCCTTCTGAGGGGTCTGAGAGGAAATCTGTGCCATATATCTCTCCTAGTTTCTGGTGGTTTGCAGGCAATCTTTGGTTTTCCTTGACTCATAGTTTTATCACTCTGATCTCTCCTTAATGGTCACATGGCATTCTCTCTGTTTGCCAGTCTGTCCCTTTTTATAAGGACACCTGCCATATTCGATTAGGACGTAACCTAGTGACCTCATTTTAATTTGGTAAAGGAAAAAACTTGGTAAAGATCCAAATAAGGTCACATTCTGGGGAATTGAGGACACTAATTAGTCCATAGTATCATCCTTCCTCAGAGTTTACCCCACTCCATCAGCTCTTCTCTATTGGGTAAATTTTTTAGTCACCTGTTAAAAAACCTGTTAAGACATGTCCTCCTTAGGACACGTTCTCCTACTCCATCACCTTTCACCTCTCTCTACTCTTGGATTCATCTCTGCCTTATTTGTACAGTTGATCCTTGAACAACTTGAGTTTGAACTGCCTGGGTTCACTTACACACATACTTTCTTGTAAACAAGCAATGTGAGCTTATGATGTTGATAAAAACACTACAGATCTGTAAATGTGTTTTCTCTTTCCTGTGGTTTTCTTAATCACATTTTCTTTTCTCTAACTAAATTTATTGTAACAGTATTTTATATAATATATATTACATACAAAATATGTACTAGTTGACTATGTTATTAGTAAGGCTTCCAATCAACAGCAGCCTATTAGTAGTTAAATATTTGTGAAGTCAAAAGTTATACATGGGTTTTTGACAAGACAAAGCTGGTTCCCCTAACCCCCACATTGTTCTTTGGTCAATTTACTTTCATTTATCCTGCATTATCTTATTTTATACCTATACATACTATTAGTAGTAAGTGTCTCTTGTATTTAAAAACCCTGTAAAGCCAGGATTTTCTTCATATTCTTGTACTAGCACTAATATAGAACCCTGAACATAGTAAGAGTTCAATAGAAAATTATTAAATTAAATTAAATTAAAGACAAAATCAAACAGTACTTTGAATCTTTTATATTAATTCTGTAAAGAAATACACTTTACCTAAGCCAGGTTATAAATATTTTGAGAGGAGTGAGTATGGTGGTGCCTTATCGCAGAACAAAAGCATCTTACTTATTCCTAGATAATTTCAAAATAATAAATATATCCCATAAAATACGCTTTTTAAGAAAAACAAGAGATGTTATGAGCCATTTGTTGCTCCTTACCCTTTACATAATCAGCTTACTTTCTAATAAAAAATAGTCCTGTTTTTAAAGGACAAGCTTAGATTTAGGAAAACTAATTGGCTACAGGTTTTTAAACAATTGGGTAATGATTTGCAAGAACTTGAGTTGCATTTAGTAATGTGGAAAAGAGCAAATTCCAGCAATTGGAAGGAGCTTCCACATTTAGAGAAGCAAGCCTCTGACACAGAGCTTTCCTCCACCCATTCCATGATCTCAAAGGTTTGTATAATCAGTGGGTTAAAGAATATGGCCCTCCCTTCCTCTGAGGCATGCACAAGGGGACAGGGCAGGGCAGACCGTCAGAATATTTGTGTCCAGAGGAAACAATAACTACTTGGGACCCTGAGGAAGCAGGAATTGGGCAAGGAACTTCCCACCACCTCTCTAAATAATAGGAGCACAAACAATGCCTAATCTGCAAAATCATCCTTCTTAGTGGAAAGGATCATTTGATGGCTTAGAGCATTTTAAATAAAAAACAAGAAAACAGAAACTTGGAAGCAAATATTTGATTATTTTCAAGTTTAGTACCAATGCTGGATACGTGGCAATGGCAGGTGTCCTGAAATTTAAACAATTCATTGATTATCATATTGTGTAACTGGTCCATTAATTAACTGGTAAATGTGTTTTAAAAAATCTTTCTTATCACCTAGAGAAAAACGGTCAATTTGAAGCTCCTCAAGACATCTTTGTTTGTAATATCTATGTAGAATCACTACTGGCACTTTTACCGTTTAACATTGTCAAACAAACAGTGTTTTTGCTACCATAATAGAGATAAGGAAAAGATGCAAAATATAGCTTAGGTGTATTTTTAATATATATGTAATTAGAGAAAAAAACAATATTTTGATATTTCAGACAATAAGATAATATTCCCAGGTAAGGTGAAAGGAGTAGACTAAGTGAATTATTTAAGCAGATGTTTCTTGAGAGAAGAAAAAGAATCAAATACAAGCACCTTTATATTTTCTAATAGTTCACATAAATAATCAATTGCTGTTTTATATTCATTGCTTAACACCACATTGTGAACTATTTTGATTATTAGCTTACAGAAAAAACATAATTCAAATATTTTCAACAAAGATGATATTGGATCATCTTTTCCATGCAAACACTGCATTTTATTCATTTCTGGTCAAGCTTCTCAAATTACTAGAATTTCCTTGAGATATACTTTCCTTACTTTGCAGCTTGTTTGAATCTGTTGTTGACAGAACATGGACTCAGGATGACCTTTATGGTTTAAAATACGTGTCATTTGCCATATATGTCCTTGCTTTTTTAACCTTAAAAATACTGGTTAAATTCTATGCCTTTTCATTCTCTGATTTGGCCACTTGTTTTGATCTTGCACCAGTAGATGTAACTTTACATACACAGAGAAGCACAAAGTGCATTTGTGTGTGTGTGTGTCTGTGTGTCTGTGTGCGTGTGCGTGTGTGTGTGTGTGTGTGTGTGTGTGTGGAGGGGCATGAAGTGCATGTGATAACACATGCTAGATTCTAGTGAAGGCGGCATGATGTTACAAGAATGCTGGAGTAGGATCAGGAACACCAAATCCATTCTTTGGACCTGCCACGAGGGTGATAGTCCTTGAGGGAGTCACAGTACACGTCTCTCTCCTAACATTGCCCTAACATTGAAATACATGGTTTGTGTTAGATGAACTTTAAGAGACCTTCACCTCTTCCATTCTGAAATAAAAATTTAGCAAGACCTAATATATTTGGATAGAACATATTGGACATGTTATGGAACTCTAATGACTGGTTTTAAGACATTAGTATATAGAAACACTGGCTTAAAGACTTTGACCCTGCAAAGAACAGCAATTATAGCATCTTTATCACTTCATGTGCCATCACTCTTTTTTTTGGATATCTTTAAAACTTCCAATAAAAGAACTCATTTATACAACAACAAAACACTTGCAAATAATGTTCTTCTTTCACTGCTTTGGTTTTATTTTACAAGGAGATTGAGGAGAATATAAAATTAAAGATGGATTGGGAATAAAATGAGGTAAAGATATTTAAGAATAATAACCATGGCATTGAGAATTTCAGAGCACAGCAAATTGAATAAATTTGGAAGAAATTATATGAAGTCCTCATGTGAACTGCATTCCACAGTGAGTGATCACGTGAAACTACAAAAGCAATAAAATGCATGAGATGATTACAACTCTTCCCTCCAATTTAGTTAGAAGAAGATATATAAGCCTTATAATAAACTCACTTCATAGTTTTGAGATATTGGCACAGTAAAAGCACTATGCATACACAGCAACAGATTTTGCTATAACCAACAAGAAAAAGAAGTAAGAGCATTAATTTTTATCTCTCATTGCCACAAAAAACACAGAGATTGCAAAATGCCACAATTCTATGGGGTGCTTGTTAATAAACATTTTATGTTTCAGAAGGGAATTCCTTTCCTTTATCAGAAAGCCAGTTTGAAATTATACATTACTGACATTTAAAAAAATCCTGTATTAATTTCACTTTTTGGCTATAGTCTTTAAATAGCTAAACTTGTCACCATCATATTTTAGCAGTTTACTTTTATTTGTAAAATGCTTTTCTGAAAGCATTGAGGAAACGCCCTCTTGAGTGGTATATGATTTTCTTCCATCAGCTTTATTTAACCAGGAATCAATTCTTTCTCCAAACACAACCAAAATAGATTGCAAATGATAGAGAGGAGTTGGGGATAGCAGCTGTGGCTACGTGAGGAAAACTATTTGTCCAGAAGGCCCAGGAAATAGTAAGCATTTGAACATGAAATGACCATGAGAAAAGAAGGCTGGATTTCTAATGTTTGTGTAACATTTAGGAATAAGTTTTGTTCGCTTTAAGAGTGCCCTTATATTTAAAGAACTAGTTTTAATTATCTGCATTACCTGCACATATACCCTAAAAATATGTTTAAAATTTGTCTCAACAGTAAAATACAGGTGTTAAGATAAAAAGTGTAACTTAAAGAACAGAGATCACTGCTGTTGACTCCTATAAAATGACTGCATCTTTGGGAGTCAAGAAAAATGAGAAGAATACTGTTCAAAATTAGTAAACTATCTAGAAGGATATTCAGGGACTAAGAAGGGATTTCAGTTGTTCTTAGAGGTATTTTTGACTATCAAACACTTCAAAGGAAAAAAAAAAACTGTTCCAAATTCAAAATCATCACGAGTATTAGGTAATCAAAGGGGCATAAATATTTTTTACTTGTAAGATAACACTGTTTGATAATGCCATTTGTTTAAATAATAAAGAATTATAATATTTGTAATAAATATTTCTTTTCATTATTCTGTATTTTTTTTAAATTCATTAAGAGTGTGCACTTTAGATTTCTTGGTTTCAAAACTCAGTACTACTCAGGTGATCTTGGCAAATACTTAATCTCTGTATTATTTAGCTATCTCATGTGCTAAAAGAATCAAATGATACCTTCTTTATATGGTTACTGATAAATACTGGATAAGAAGTTTTCTGTTAAGTGTGTTTGTATACTGTTCAGCACATACTAAATACCTGTACATATTAATGCCTGATCAATATTAAATTACCAGCATTGTCCTTAATCATAAATCCAGGTGACCACTGCTTTTACCTTAAGGATGTTTTACCAATACAGTGCAAATCACTCTAATCTATAAATTCTTAAATTTACATTTTAGTAAGAATGTCTTCTGCATTCTGTCATTACTGTGAATTCAAATGATCTCTGTACTTAGTTCCTCCTTGCAATTTAAAAAAAAAATGCTACTTTTGGTAATTTTTCCTCTAACACGTCTGTTAATTTATTCAAAAAAATTTAATTCTATATAGCGCTTTCGCAATTACCTGTTATTAACAGTGTTCTAAGTTTCTGTCTCAAAACTGTTTGTAGTTTTCTCACAGGAACTATTAATGAAATATAATTTCTATATTATAATTCCTTAATGGATTATTAAATTATCCATGCCATACACCATATAGATCGATTTAAGAAGGCACACATTTTTAAAATACTCAATGTTGCTGGCTGACTCCAGGGCACAGAGAGGAAAAATAAAAACAAGAGGAATAAATCCAAAGCAATTGTTCAAAAGGAAATAATAAGAGCAGAGATTTAAACACAGAAAAAGGATTTATTTTAAGAATACAAAAACAATTTGACATTTGAAAAATCATTCACCACATTAAAAGGATAAGACACAAATATCATATAATAATCTTAGATCAGAAAAAATATCATTGAAAAAAATTAATATCTAATCGTATTTTTTAAATCACCATAGACAAGAAAAGAAGGAAATGTCTTAGGTAGTTCTAAAGGAAGACAATTAAATGTCATATTTATTGCTGATTAATTGAATGCTTTTTTCTTGAGGCAGAAGGATACTACTTCATATTTGTCCTAGCCAGCGCAATGAGTCAAAAAAAGGAAAAAGAAATACAAGATAGATATATTGCAAAAGAAACATAAAAACTACTTTAATTAGTAGACATGATTGTCAGAGAAGAAATTACAAAGTAAAATACACAGGAAAAGTAATGGAATTAAAAAAATTAATTGATGAAGTTTTTGAAAAGGTTCAATACATCTTAATTACATTTCTATATATACTTGCAGCAAGCAGTCATACGATTTTTTTTTAAATAACACCATATATAAAAGCAAATTTCAAAATATCAACTATATATGAATAAGTCTATTTCAAAATGTGCTGGACCTCTACAGAGGAAATTCTAAAACATTACTGAGAGCAAATAAAAACTTAAATAAGGTCGATGGTACTGCATAAGTGCTATAAAATTCAATTAAAATCAAAGTATGATTGTATGGAGAGAATTAACTAACTTTTGTACAAAATTCACATAAAGTACAAAAGATCAGGAATACCATCTTAAACATTATTTTAGAAGTGGAAAGGGTCAATTCATGGACAGAGAAAGGAAAGAGCAAAGGACAGTGACAACGTCATAAGTCCTTCTAAAAGACAAAGCCAGGTGGCTCATTCTGCAATAATCATTGTCCACAGGACCCACCCACACTCACAGAACTTCCAATCACCTTTTCAGCAGCACTCTACTCTTGGTTATGACTCAACAGTTATAAATCATCATGGTACATTTCAGGACAACATTCAATTTAAGTGATAGTCCAAAGCAGAGAAGAAAAAAAAAATAGGAGGAAATTTAGATTAGGCAATGAGAGTGAAGAAATTTAAAAAATCATTTATCTTTTGGAGATAAGAGAACACACTGCAGCCATAAAACAAGATGTTTTTAAAAGGAACATATTTATCACTTGTGTGGAACAGTCATTTGGAGCTAAAACAGCCTGAGAGAAGTGGTGGTAAAGTAGGATAAACTCAACTATAAGCAGTAAATTGCTAGAAGGTCAGTGTGGACAACTCTTAGAGTTAAAAGCCAGTCATAGGAGGAACCTCTACAGTTTTGTAATTTTTACATTCAGGAGTTTAACCAGGTACTTACAATAAATAGAAGAGAAAAATCCCACGGGCTTCCAGCATGAAGAGGTAGGAAGGAACTATTTTGATACAAACCAGAGCACTTTACTTAAAAAAGCTTGCCCTCAAGAGAAATTAGTTAACTCAAGAGTAACCTGCCAGAATGCTATCAGAGCCTATCTGACCCTAGGGAAGGTGAAACATCCAACTCCAGCTCTAATAGTCATCTCCCCCCTTAATGGGGAAGAAAAAAACAGGAAACAGTCCAGAGCATGTGCTCAATAAAAAGGAACATAAAAAATGGGAGGAGGCTGCTCTTGGATATTAAAAGGCCCCAGAAGAAATAAAATATCTGATTAAAGGTTTAGATGATAAGATGAGGAAATCTTCCAAGGGGTTAGATAGAGCAAAAGAAAATAAGACATAATTTTAAAAAAAGACATGAAATTAGCTAATTAGTCTATTAGGGTATATCCAAACAAAAGTTCTAGAAAGTAAGAACAAGCAAAACATAGGAAAGGAAATTACCAAAGAAGTAACTCAAGAAAATTTTCCAGAATTGGATGGCTTATGTTTCAAGATTAAAAGAGCCTCACACCAAATAACTACAGAAATTCAATGACAAATACTCAGGAATCCAAGTTATTATTCCTTTAAATTCCAAAAAACCTTTATAACTTCACATCTTTTTAACCTGAAAATATTAACAAGAAAATTTCTATGAATATCATCAATATCTTACTTAGTCCAATGCCAAGAAAATGTGTGCTACTATATATGGAAGGTTTAGCCCTGTTTGGAACTAGCATGAAATTAATTGAACGGATATTGACTTATAACAGCTTTTGGTAAGGTAATTGTGGAATCTACTTTGAATCAAACAGACCCCACGTTTTCTCTCACTCCCATGCTGAGAACTCTGTTTATGGCTGAGGCCGTCTGACTCAGCAATTAGTGAATAAGAAAGAAACAGGACACCATCTGCTGTTGTTACAACACACTCTACACTGAAGTCTCCATTTAAAGACTCTTTGCAACCAATAATAGACAAATCAATGAAATTAAGAACTAATCCAAAAGTTTCACAACAAATGACCTCAGCTCAGACCACTTCTCTGTTTGACCCTCTAAATTCTCCCTTTGCTCTGACCCGGATGGAACACCCTTTGGGACAACCCCTGGGTTGTGTACTGGGTCAGGATGCCTATTCTCACATAAACATTGTCTTGATTATAAAACAGCCTGATTATTTCTTTGTCAACATAACCCACAGCAGAAAAAAAAATATTATAAAATATAACCAATATACAAATAAACACGTATTTATATAAATGAAACAAAATTTTCCAATATAATATTTACCCTTACTACATGCAATGCACTCCATTCTATCCCACTCTGTTTTGCTTAAAGATAAACACTGTTCTTGAGATTCCCCAAATTGATTTCACAATGTTCTGGGATCATTCGTTAAGAAACACTGACTTTTTCAAATTAAATGCAAATTAAATTCACTTCAAAGTTCCTTTTTTACAATTTTTTATCCTAGTGAAATTGTGTTAATATAGTTTATTACTGCTTAAAGAGTTTGAGAATGTGGGAAAGATCTGAGAAGGAAAATTCATAGAATCAAGGAGCATACATTAGTTGTATTCTATTTTCAACATTGTGGTTCTGGGTACCTGAGACTGTGACCAGCACTTCCAACTCATTACTTTCTTGACTTCAGTAGTAGTCTTTAAGAACATTATCAGTTTTTACATTGAGGTTGTGAATTTAATATACCGTGAAAGCAATATTATTCACAAAGTTGACTAAGGAGTGAATACTATTAACTTTTCATGGAACCTAATAATCTTTACTAAACATGTCAATTATCAATATTTTAAATTTGATTGCTTCTTAGGTCATTTAATAAAGGAAGGACGCAACCAATGAAGACGTAGCAGATACTCTAGTATATATCCAAGATACCCAAAAAATTTAAGCTAGTATTTTTTTTCTTTCTCAATACCATATTTCCCCTTGTCCTTCCTTGCTTCAAGTTTTTTAATGAATTCACATGGATACCTCCCCTTGTCTTACTTCTATGCATCCCTCAGAATATTTTCTGCACATTACAACACAGTGAATTCATTTTGTCTTAGTCAAATTCTAGAATTATCTGAAGAACATCAATCCTCTTTAAATTTGATGAAAGAAAACAAAGAACAATAAGCAGTGAATGGCAAGAATATAAAACTTTTGGATTAGAAGTGATAATAATATGAAAACACAATCCAAATGAAACACACAGTAAGATGAAAGTTCATTTTATTAACTCCTCAGAATCCCTCATTTCCTGTCTACTTTCTCCTTTCCATCAGTTTTTAGTATGAAGTGTTTTTAATTTAAAGTTAATGTGTATATTCATCATTTGGTATCTCTGTTTTTGTGGTTCTAGTTGTTCTTTCATGTGTAGCTCAGTTATTTCTCCCTGTTCCTCTAATTAAAAAAAAAAAAAATTCGGCTTTGTTTCTTGACGGAAAAAAGAGTAATATGAGTTACTTTTGGGTTATTTCCCCCACACTTGCCACTTTAGGGACCAGTTTTCACAAACAGGCAAGTTATTTAACTATACTGAGCTATCAAATACAGTAGCACTAGCCAAGAATATTAAATATTTAATTTTAAGCTTTAATTGAACTAAAAATAAAATTTAGTTCCTTAGTCCCAGTAGCCACATTTCATGTGCTGAAAAGTCACTAGTTCTAGTGACTTTTGTACACATAGAGAACATTCAGTCACTGTAGAGAATCCACCGTTTTCCACACTATCTTGCTGTCTGTAATGGCAGGGGCTAATTTGCAGCACTGAGAATATAGGATTAGTCACCGAACATAGGATTGGAACACCCATCTGTTGCGTCCCTTCCCTATTTGCTGTTTACATTAGAAGAGCTTTGCTGGATCCAGATCTCCTGGCTCTGACTTTGAACTCTGACACCGACGGCCTGGTTTGGGATCCCTCATGGATGGCCAGCCCCTGCCCCGCAGCCTTCCTCCGGTCCTCTCTGGAGACGGACTAGCAGAGTGGGCTGAACGGAGGTCCCTAGCCCCTGCTCCTCTTCCTTTATGCTGGTCTTTATTTTTCCTCTGTAAAGGGTCAGCCCTTGTCAGCATCATTGATAGGAAAAAAAGTATTACTGTTTTGCGTAATTAAAAAAAAAAAACACTTTTTTTTTTTTTACATAAAAAAAGAAATGTTTCCAGTTGACAAATGCTCGCATCTTTGCACTATGCCAGTGGTTCTCACACTGCATTCGTCTCAGAACACCTTACATTGTTAAAAACTACTGAGGTCCCCAAAGAGGTTTTTGTTATGTGGGTTATCTCTCATAAGGTTTATCATACAACTGAAATGTTTTTAAAATGGTATTTATTAATTTATTTATATTAATAGTGATAAGCATATTACATGTTAACATAGATGACAATTTTCAAAAAATATCCAAAACCCTTTCTTTTCAAAACAAAACCGATCACTAGGAAGAATGACTGTCCTACATGTTTGCCAAATCTTATGTCTGACTTAATGGAAAACAGCTGGATTCTCAAACTGTGAAAATGTATTGTATTTGTTAAAGTATTTGAAGGAAATTCAGTCTCATTCAAATATCCAGATGGTTAAGGGAGGAATAGTGAATAGTCTTGTCAGATACTACATATCTTCATCTTTGATATTATGCCAGAAGTTTAATCATATGGTAGTTTCTTAAAGGTTAAATCCAGTGGAATTTGAAATCCTTGTACTATATTGCACTCTGAATGATTCCTTTGCTCATGATGATTGTGTAACATCCAGCATTGATCATATAGAAAATACTGGTTCACTGATTTATGCAGCTTCTAAATGTGCAATTATTTCCTTCATAAGATTTTTTAAAAGGAAATCATAGCTGCTAACATCACTGAAGTCAAAAGTTATTTTCAAGCCACAGCAGTAGAAACAATCCCCAAATTTTTATTTTCACTTTAAAGTTCAAATTTTATTATTAGAAATAGTTTGTTGGTTATTTTTCTTGAAGTGGCATGTGTACTTTCTTAGTTTTCAAGAAAATATTTGCCAGATAACCAAGTCCGAATACTTATAATTTGCTCGTCAATTGTTCTTTCAAGTAAAAATGATGTTTCATGAAAAAAGTGACCAGTTCAGTTTACAGATCACACCAGTGCCTTTCCTCCAGATACCATTAACCATTGTGCTTCAGTGTGCAACCAGTGCTGAAAGTAACTCTCATTTTGATGCATAAGTTATTAAAGAAATGGGTGTTCAAGGATAAAATCTAATAAAATGTATAATTTTCATTCTTTTACCAAGGACTGCCTTTAGTGAAATTGGTAATAAATATATGTGTATGTAGCTATGACTATGTCTACATGTAGTGTGGGTGGTAAGTGACACAATGACTATAGATAGTTTAATGTCACTGCCTTGGTTTATGTTAAGGTGCCATCAAGCTTACCCTCATCCCTTCTGCACTGTCAGAATGAATGACAACACTTTACAAATAGCATGTGTATTAGTTTTACCAATTAGGCCCTGGCCTTGTCAGTGAGGTGCAAGAATCACAGATGCGCTTGAACCATACTTTGAAGATTCCTGAACTGTGTGTGTGTGTGTGTGTGTGTGTGTGTGTGTGTGTGTATCTTGCTTTTTCTGCTCAAACTCCAGTTTTACATTACTGAATGAAAAAAGATAGTCACTAACTAATGCCTTGTGAAGTATGCTATTTAGTATTAGGAATCACTAACCACAAGAAAAATGGCCAAGTTAATTAAAACTTATTTGTAACAAAAGTTGAATTGGCCGTAGCACAATGTTATAGATTAAATGCTGTGTCTCCTTAAATTCATATATTGAAGTCCTAAGCCCCTACCTAGCTATATTTGGAGAGGGGGCTTCTAAGTAATTAAAATTAAATGGAATCATAGGGTGGGGCCTTGATCTAATAGGATTGGTGCCCTAATAAGAAGAGATGTCTGAGAATTTGCTCTTATTTTCTTTAGCACAGTGTGAAGGTGGTTTTCTACAAGCCAGGAAGAGAATCCTCACCTGAAACCAACTGACTGAGTGTTGATCTGGGACCGCTACATCTAGAAATGTGAGTAAGTTAATTTCCATTGCTTAATCCACCCAGTGTTTTATAGTATTTTGTTCTATGGCATATGTTATCTGTTCCATGGTATTTTGTAATGACAACCTGAACAGACTAACACATCCACCTATTGCATAATTCTCAGAAAATCCAGTCATAGTCCTTGAATTTTGCTTTAATATATATATACACGCATATGTATATGTGTATACACACACATATATATATATATAAATATTGATATTGTTTTAGAATTGAATGCAAAATAGACTTTTTTTAAAGATTTATTTATGCATACAAGCTGCGGTACAGGCCATAGGCATGGGGCAGCGAGAGGGTTCACCAGAGACAGAGTGGGGAGCAGCACAGGCAGATCGACGGAAATACACTGCTGAGGGGAACAGTGGGTGAGGCAGGAGAGCTCTGCAGTGCCATTTGGGAATCTCCCTGGCCGGGCCTCGAACTCGCATTGCCGCTGCCGACAGCTCCACAGCACAGCGCTTAACCGCTGTGCCACCACGGAGGCCCACAAAATAGACTTTATAAAAACTAAATTTCGAATTTCTCTAAAGTAATCAGATGGTATATTAAATTTACATATTGGTCTGGCTCTAATGTTAGGAAGGAATTAGAGTGGATGATTACTTTCTTTAATGTTCTATGCATGCCAAAAGCAAGACCACATTAGCTTGAAGAGTCTGGATATATTTTCCAGAATCAATACTTGTTCTTTAACAGTGACACAGAAGCAGACAATTGCATAATGAAGCTGTCTGTCTTTATTTACACAATGTATTTTTGTATTCACTAGGCCAGAAAGAATAGTTCTGTGTAGCAGCTGTCATTGTATTTTTCGCTTATCTCAGTCCTGTCTGCCAGTGTTATAATTCACCAGCTGACACCCGCCTTGGCAGAAACCAAGGGCAGTGATTTCATGCCAAAGCAACAACGGAGCTCTGAACTCTGACACAATTCATCTTAGTTCTAGCTAGTAAAGGGGGATTCTTTGAGTTTCTCTCTCTTCTGTTGAAGCGTTTTGCTGCTGGAAGGAGAAAGATAGAGGGGGGGGGGATGGAGGGGCTTTCTGGTGCAATGGAAATTAACACTGAGAAACAGTTATGGCTCTGTCTGGTGAGTGGAACAGGGTCACAGGAAGACAGGGCCAGTTGTGTGGGATAAAGTCTGAACGCCCAGATAATGAAATTCCTGCTTGTTTGATTTTGCAGAGTTGGAAGGATATGAGAGCACATTTGGTATCCAAAAATACACTTCTGTTCAACTCACACTATTTGGAGGTTCAAAGTGTAATTTCTGGCACTTTCTGATTTAGGAAGCTTAGACTCAAGCATGAAGGCAGTTGATTGTAGTCATCAAAAATAGCCCTGTTTTCGTTGTGAATGCTAAATAAAATAGAAAATGCACTTGCTTAAGTTCATTTCTACACATTAATGTTCATAGCTCATATAGTCTTTATTCTGAAAGCAAAATAATTACAAGCTTAGGAATGCAGGTGTTTTAAACTCGAAGAGAAATATTGGCCTGATAAGCATAATTAAATTTTTTTTTTCTTTTTATAGTTAAAAAAGTGCACGTACCCATTCTAAGAATTCCCTAGATTTCCCACAATATACCTAGAATAAGAACCGTACTTTCCACCCTATTTCCCGACAGAGAGGATAGCACATGTGCAAAATGCAGAGAAGAGAAAACAAACTCTATGACCAAGGACTTTGAATTAAGTGTCTGGCCTAATTATCTAAATCTATCAACCTAAAACAAGTTTAAACTAGATATATTAAGTCCCTCAGTTTTTCTTTTTGTGTATAAACATAACCTGATTAAGAAAGACTGCAAAAAAAGGGATTACCTTAAAAATAACCTGATTTCCTGTTATATGAAAGACTGATGTTTCTTGGCAGGGGATAAGCCAGTTATGATGGGCCCCCTGCACTGTTATAGAATATATTTGAATTGGATCTGATTGTGATCTTGGTATTGTGTTACTGGCACAATCCCAAATGTGGAGAGAAACCTTATGTGTCAATATTGCAAACTTACCAGGAATAACAAAAACAAAAGGAATAATAATTCATCAAAATCTTTTAAATAAGCTACAACATTGGGTCATGTCACAATAGACGAATAATTGGTCAAAGTCACTGCATACAAAAAAGAATATTGGTTTCACATGTTCTGTTCACTATAGACTTGACATCACAGCATGAATAATGCCAGATTTTCCTGATGAAGGGCAATTTTCAGGGAATGTTTTTGCTATGTGCTCTCATGAAAAAAAAATAATACTTATTTGAGGGAAGATATTTGCAGGTAATTCATTTTTATCTTAAAGCACACAAATTATCTTTAAAGTGACAAACCACAGCTAACCCAAAGGAAAATAAACACCCTCAATCTCATCAGATCTTAAAAAAGAAATAAAGCAGAAGAGACTGTCAATGTTGCTAAGAATATTTAGGATTGGATTTCAAAACCTATACATATATGTGAGCAGAAATAGCGAAGTGAGGAGAAAAATGACTGGGCCACATAAGATAACCAAATAGCCTCAGGTAGGGTGGTGAGTGGGCCAAGCACCAGTGCTGAGAAGCAATAGTAGCACCTCTGACCCCTGGCACAAATGGAGGTCCCCCATACTCTGATTGATTTTCAAAGTCCTAAAGTCTGGGGACCTCCCTGGTGGGTCAAGGGTTTAAGTGTCAGCACTGTGAAGCTATCAGCAGCCACTGCAGCGTGAGTTCCATCCCCAGCCAGGGAGATTCCCACATGGAGCAGCATCTCTCTCCTGTCTTGGCCACTGTTCCCCAGAGCAGTATATTTTAGTTAGTCTGCTTGTCCTGCTCCCCACTCTGTCTCTGGTGAATCCTCTCACCATACCCCCACACCCCTGGCCTACACCCCAGCTCTCCTATGCATAAATAAATAAATCTTTTTTTAAAAAAGTCCTAAAGTCTGATTACTGTCCCTACTTCATATTGAAAGAGCTACCACAGGGTCAGTAAAGGCCACCAGTATGCTAAATCTCAATAACTCTTTAATTCTAATAGCAAATACCTCTGCAGAATCTGATGCCAATGATTATTTTCTTTCACTCTTATATTAAATTCCCTTACCTCTAGGTTTTTAGGGCTCTAATCCTCTGGATTTATACCTACTTTTATCTGGACTCCATTTTCTCTCATATTCCTTAATAATGTTTCCTAGATTTAAAACTTATACTGCACATTTTGTATATTTTCTTGATTTATATCATCCACTTCCACTGCTTCAACTAAGACTAGGTAAGTCTTAGATCTTCATTTTTCATGTGTATCTCAACTGAGTCCTCATCCAACTACTCAAGATCTGTCTATATTGTAAAAATCAGTTATTTTCACTTAATGTATCCAAAAACAAATTCACCATCTTCAATATAAAATCCTATCTCCTTCCTGAATCTTTGTCCGGTTTTTTGGCACCATTATATATACCCAGTGGTCAAAGCCAGAACCTTAGATTCTCTTCCCTTATTTTTCACATCTATAAATCACTGAGATATGTCTACCATTTCTACCTCTTAAATAGTTCTTGAAACTGCCCCCTTTCCCCCAATTCTGTTGCTACTTCCTCACTCAAGCTGCATCCTGGGTCACAACAAGCCCTCAGGAATAATTTCCCCATGGGCATGTTCACCTATTTCCAGTACATTCTCTACATTGCTCCTTCTACATTTACTCCTTCTATGGAGTAAAATCGGAAAACTTTAATGTAAACTCTGAAGTCTTGTTCACTCAGTCCCCCTGTAAACCTTTCTTATATTATTTTCCTCTTTGTACCAAATTTCCAGCCGTACTGGGATACTTATAAATCTTCCATTTCATCATCCTTTCAGGGCTCTTCTAATTTAGTGCATGCTGGTCCCACACCTTCACTTGCTCTGACTGAACAACACCCACTTATGAAGTCTGAACAAGAGGGTCCTTTCCTAGAGTACCTTATCTAATTCCTATGCTGATCTGCTAGAGTTACTTGCTTGCATCTATCACAATGCAAAATATACAAACCGCATAGTTTAGACACTGACACCTCTGCTCCTCCAGCTCACAGAGTGCTCTCCTAGTCATCTTTATCATGTCAAAAAAACCTGGCATAGGGCCTCCCTGGTGGTGCAGTGGGTTGAGCACAGCACTCTGGAGTTGTCGCAGCTGCGGTGCGAGTTCAATTCCCAGCCCGGGAGATTCCCACATGGCGCAGCAGATCTCTCCTGCCTCACCCGCTGCTCCCCTCAGCAGTGTATTTCTGTCGATCTACCTGTCTGCTCCCCACTTTGTCTCTCTCACCGCTCCACACTTCTGGCCTACACCCCAGCTTGCATGCAAAAATAAAATAAATCTTAAAAAAAAAACAAACCTGGCATAGAGTGCCTGTCACAATAGATGTTCACTAATGTGAATAAATTAGCAGGAATTTATAATACTTTAATAATAGACAGCCTATAAATGCCGTTAGTATATATCACATATACAAATTTTTTTTCATGTCAAACAAGTCATATTTTAAGATGAGAAATGTGGAAGCTAAAGGGGCCATAATGGTGTTGGATGTTAACATGCGGTCTGAAGGAGGAGGTGAGAATAACAAAGATATGAACACTTAAAACAAAGGGTATTTTATCCCAGAGTCATGCCAAAGTGTTCCTGAAAGTCACCCTCAGACACTTTCCGCAAGTTTCGCTTATTCAATTTTTAAAACTTGTACATTCAGGCAACAACACCTGAGAGTTTTTCTGGCAGGTGGCAGAAATGTGTGTGATGACTTTGATGATACAGTAAGTGAGGTGAGAATTTTATTGAATTCTTTTTCTTGAAACTGACAAGAATTTACAAATAGTGGAGTCAAATATTTCCGTGTTTCTTTTTCTTCTTCATCATTTAGGGAGATTGGTAGTTATTTGCTAAATAATTAATGGGACAAAATGTACCTTTTGGGGACAAAAATGAGGCTTCTCTATAAAAGAGGAAATTTTGGATCCATTAATTTTCTGGTAACTAATAATAAATCTCCATAAATGACAAAGAAGAAAGAGAAACATAGGTCTATTTGACCCTACTGTTTGTAAATTCTTGTCAATTAAAAAATAGAATTCAATAAAATCAAATAAAAAATACAATGGCTTGAAACATGTTTGTGGGTGAGGATAACATTTTTTTGAGATATTAACAGGTTTTTATCTTGTTGTTTAGAGTTTTTCCTCCTCTCCTTTCAAACACCCAGTTCAATGTGTTCTTTTTTTTCAAAGATAAATGGGACAGAGTGAAAGCTGAGGAAAGGAGAATCTTCTGGAGCTTATTCCCAAGGTCCCAAGATTTGAGATATATGAAAAAGACTTACGACATGGACAAATTTTTGGAAGAAACATCTGGTGTGGGAGAATTGGGTCTCATGGGAAAGGGGTATGTGAGAGGAGAGATGTTGAGCGATGGTGTGGAGGGAGTTACCTGAAGCAGATAGGAATATAGGGATGCAGAATATTTCTGAAAATGGCCTTGACCTCAACTTTTCAGTAATGTGGGAGCTGAGTCTACAATCACTTGAGCTCTATGGCTGCCCAGGAGCTAAGTAATCAAATGTTCATTCTCCAACTTCACTTGCCTCCTATGCATTGAGTCCCATATGACAACCATTCTTTCCAATTTGCTATAATTTCTGCCAGAGAGTTCTTTTCTCTTTCTATCAGTATGTACCCAACATGAGTGATAATACTTATAACCTGAAACTTTCTAGGACATTCATAAACCAAACAGCATATTTTCCTGGACAGGGATCAAGGAGGTAGGCACTGAGGAAGTGTCAGGATACTGCACCGGTATTCCTGTGGTGGCAGCCAATGTAGGGAAGGGGATGGAACTAGTCCCCTTACCAGAAGACTCTTCAATGGCAAGTATAGGGAGAAGTTCTCTTACTCAAAGCATTTCTCCCAAATACATTAGCTACATGTGTATTTTAAATTTATATTTCCTTGTAGACATTTTATATGACTATTAAATGAAATTAGTAAATATGACAGTATATGTTTTTTCTAGCTATGACATACCTTCTGTTTTAAAGAAAATATACTGGGCACCCACAAAATATTTGACTTAAGTGATATTTTAATTAGAATCAATTATCAGAATTTAAATATGGTGGCATGAGAAACAAATAACTTGACCCTGGCATTCAAGACCCCCCATAAAATAAATAAATGATAATGCTGATCACATTGTTTTCCAGATTAAAAATAATACAAAAGCAATTTTGGAAATTTCAAGTGAAAACTTAGGTTACTGACTGCTTTTATAAATCTAGATGATTTATCAATACTGGGACTACTCTTATATGGCAACAATTTACTACAACTGAGTAGATGCTGGTGCTTTAAGACAAGATAAGTGCTTTCCCACCACTGTGCCCACAATCATTTTTTCATTTCCTTTTTTCTCTGGAACTTTAAACATTTGAATCTGAGAATGCTTGCATGAGCAAATTTAATATCCCTACCAAGGATTATTTAGCTTTTCGATTTCAAGATGAAATATAGTATACTAATAAATACTTGCTAGGCACACAAATACGCTTAAATAAAATTGCAAACTGTACATATAATCATGAATCAAATCATTCTCAAGCTGGAATTATTAAAAGGGAGACATGTTTCCTGTGTTGAATAAAAATCCTCTAGAAATTAAAATACAAGGAATGCACAGGGAAAATGGACAGTATATGTGCAACTAGAACATAATAGAGCAGGAATTTTGTGCAGAGATTGTCAAAGAATAATCACTTTTCCTCTAGAGACACTAGTGTTGCCTACATAGAGCAAAGGAAAGGGCAAGGCCCATCTTTGGATTAGCAGACCCATGGTGATTTATAAACACTACAACTACATATTCAGCTCTTGATACAAGAAATTTTCCAAAAGACCATTAGAAAGATCCTATTCAAGGAAAAACTTCTCCTTTCTAAATTAAGAATTCTATTCATTTGAGCAATAATGATTTATAAACACCACTGCCTCCATCATTCCTAAAACAAATGTAAAAGAGAACTAAAAATATATTTTTTACCAGATAACTCAAATTAAGAGAATTGTATAAACACACTCAAAAGTTCAATGGTAGGTCTCTCTTTATCCTATTTCCTGTCCTCATCATGTATTTGCAATATATTATAAGGATTTATAACTGGTATACTGCAAGTAAAATACAATGTGTTGGGGTAGGAATTTTAATTGATATAATGTTGAAATACTGCAAACTTGATGTTTGGGAAAATGTCAGATATCCTTTCCTGTCTGTTTGACTATAACCTTCTTTGACTTTCAAGAGAACATAAAATGTCAAGGCATCGGAAAATTTCTCCTGTGTGTTGTTTCTTTTCAAGACATTTTTATTTTGATTTTGATATTTATCACTATGGATAAAAAGCTTTTATAACTCCAAAAATTAAAAAGAATTTTTTTCAAAGTGATGAGCTACTGAGGCATCATCTCCCTTAAGATGCTTCCTATCGGGCATCCCTGGTGGTGGTGCAGATTAAGCGCTGTGCTGCGGAGCTGTTGGTGGCTGCGACACAAGTTCGAAGCCCGAAGCCGAAGCCTGAAGCCCAAAGCCTGGCGGGGGAGATTCCCACGTGGCTCGTAGACCCCTCCTGCCTCCCCTCAGCAGTGTATTTCCGTTGATCTGCCTGTTCTGCTCCCCACTCTGTCTCTGGTGAACTCTCTCACCACTCCACACCTCTGGCCTATACCCCAGCTTGTATGCAAAAATAAAAAATAATAATAATAAAAAGATGCTTCCTATCTTATTTCTTACTGACAGCTATTTAATTTGAAAGATACTAAGAATTTCAAAATAATAAGTAAAAACTAAAGCTGAAGATTATGAAGGTTTATACATTTTAACATATGTGATATGCCCTTAATCTACTTAATCTAAAGATAAATTATTTTATAAAGACCCATTAGCTATTTGGAAATGATGTCTTTTTTTTTTTTTTTACGATTTTTTTATTTGACTTATGGATTAGACATTTTAAATATAACCAAAAAAAAAAAAATGTAACTTGGGGCTTAAAAGAACCCAGGCAGTTGTAGCACGATGGAAATGTTCTATAGTGCTTTGAGGGAAGTCCATTCAATTTTACTGACATTCATAAATGATGACTAATGCATTCGAATAGAATGAGTAATTTACCAAATTACGGACATTTGGATGGGCTCAGAATGAAGATCTTGTTTGTTTGGATATGTCCTGAAGTGAATCTCAATGAGGTTTACTTCATTATGCCTGACTCGACAAATAGGCTTCAGTCACAATCCGAACAAAAGCCATGACATGTTAATAAATGTGTGAATGATGGCCGGCTACATTACTGCTTTTGTCCCCAGTCCTCTCAGGAATAGTCAACCCCATCCAAAATACCAGTAACAAATAGATGGCACCATAGTACCTATACACCACTAATGGGCTGCTTTGGCAGTGTGTTGCTGACACACCCCCTCCTTGTGTCTACAAAGTCAGGTACACGTACCAAAGCCCCTTCTTCTAGCAATTGTGCACCACCCTATAAAAAGTGGTCCATAACAGTGCTCTTTCTACCCTTGGATGCTGTGACAGGCACATGATTAATACCTCCACAATGTTTCACAGGAAAAGGCTCTAAACTTCTGGTGAATAAAAGGGGATTTATACCCAAGCACATCCGATTTCCAATAGCAACGTAAGCATCACTAAATGTTCTGTAATAATGTCCACAGTTTGTAGACATTTTAGCTATGTCTATAAAGATTTTTTTCCTAGTGAAAACATAAAATCAGTCCTTCCTAGAATTGTTTCATCTATACCCCAAAATAGATTAGACCTAGTATTAGTTCTACAAATTCTGAAATTTGATCAATTTGATTAACAATATAAAAATATAAACTTTGTCGTTAAGAAATACATTAAAATTTTTTTCTGTAATTACTACATTACTTTAGCTTCAGCATAAAAAGCTACCTAATTGCCTTTTGTCAAGTGGCAAGTCCAAAGTCCTTCTATAGTTGTCTAGTTTTCTGTTAGAATGATCATGATCCTGCCTATTAGCCTGTTCGCCAGACATAGACAGACCACCAGCACTAGACGACCACCAGACATAGACAGACCACCAAATACATGACCAAAACAGTGACACATGCTGCACATGAGCACGGTGGAGATGGTTCCCGAGTCCATGAAGGGCACAGTCTTGTAGTGAAGATGTAATATTGATCAAATGATTGAGGAATGGCATGAGCTATGCAGTAGAAGGACAAAATTCGGGGCCTCCCCGGTGGTGCAGCGGTTAAGCACTGCGCTGTGAAGCTGTGGAGCTGCCGGCAGTGGCAATGCGAGTTTGACGCCAGGCTGGAGAGATTCCCACATGGCGCAGCAGACCTCTCCTGCCTCTCCCGTTGCTCCCCTCAGCAGTGTATTTCCCTGGATTTGCCTGTTCTGCTCCCCACTCTGTCTCTGGTGAACACTCTCGCCACCCCACGCCTCTGGTCTGTACCCCAGCTTTTATGCATAAATAAAAAAAAGTAAATCTTCAAAAAAAAAAAGTACAATATCTATGGCAGATTACCAAGGGGGGAACTTAGCTTTAGGGAAAAAAGATGGATTCTATAAGGAGTGATATTGAAGCTGAAACTTGGAAGATGAGGGTGTTGCCCAGGTAAACAAGCAGCATGGAAACTGAATATGTCCAAAGACTTCAGTACAAGAAATACAACGTTTGAAGAACTGTCCAAAAGTCATTGCAGCTGGAGTAGAGACAGACAGGTGGCCAAGGAGGAAGTGGGAGATGCAACATACCAGATGCAGACTGTGGGCCATCAGCAAAAAACCAAGTCTGGGTGACTTAGAGAAGAAACTTGTTTTCTCACAATTCTGGCGGTTAGAAGTCCAAGATCAAGTTGTTGGTAGAGTTGTTCTTTTCTGAAGTCTTTCTTTATCCTTGGCTTATTGAAAACAATCTTCTCCCTGTATTTCACATAGCTTATTTTTTTTTTTTTGGTCTGGGTTCTAGTCTCCTCTTCTGCTGTGTAAAGACACCAGTCGTGTGGGACTAGAAGTCACCCCCAATGACTTCATTTTAACTTATGTACCTCTGCCTCTGAAAAGTCACGTTCTGAAGTACTAGAGTTAAGAACTTCAAAATATGAATTTTATGTTGGGGAGGATAGAAGAAGAGGGGGTCAGGGAGGACACAGTTCTGCTAATAACAGAAGGTTTAGCTCAGGGCAGTGATATAACTATCACTTACAACCTCATTCTGGTGGCAGTTTGAGTGGTGTGGAGAGACGAGGAGAGACAGGGCACCAAGGCAAGTCTCTGCTGTGATTTAGAGGAGAGTGTTACTAGGCAGGACCCAAGTTTGATTTCTCAGGACTTGTAGTAAATAAATCAATCCAGAGGTTAGTTAACTTGGAGAAGGGTCTTTTTTCTACTTTGTGACAGGAGGGTAGAAGAAAGGAAACAGGGCAAAATGAGGTAGATTTGTAGGTAAGATGGCAGGAAATTGAGGTGCTTTGCTTTTATTGCTTCTATTTTCATTTTCTGTGAAGTAAGACATCTGCTGAGAACAAGAAGAAAGCAAATTGCAGATGTGAATTCAGTGGAAAATGTATTAAATTGGCATTCCAGAGAGTGGGGAAGCAAGCTAACAAAAAGTCTCATTAGAATTTCTATAAAGTGCTAAAAGCCCCATTAAAATGGGTGACCACAGATTTAAAATGGGCCAGATCACCCCCACCCCAAATTCTGTGTTTTGTTTTTTCCTATAAGAGCTTAACTGTGTGGACACAGATGTGGGTGCCCCGTTGGATTCTTCCAGAATTGGGGTCTCTCAGGCCAGAAAGGCCACACCCTGTGTTTGCTAGAAGAGCTGTGGGTCATAACTCTTCCAGCTGAAGGGGAACTTTCCCAGGCAATTGAATTGAAAGTTATAATGTTGCAGGAAGAAAGGAAAGTAGGCGTTGCTTACAGGCCTGCTGAAATGGAGATCCCCTAGAAGTCTTGTACTTTGCTGTGCAGTTCTGTGAATGTCTCCTTGTTCATCTCCACGCATACTCTATTTAATCCACAGCTCCATGAAACTGGACTAGGAAGAGCCAGTAAATCCTTTTATATTTTTATGCTTCAGCTATTAAAAATGTCTGTTTGGCTGCACACTTCTGTTTGGAAACACACTTAGAATTTAACCAAAACAAGTATTATGCTCATGCCACAGAGCATGTAAGAATGTACATGACATGGTGAAGGACTCCTGCCTACACTCCCTCTTCTTGTTCCATCTGCTAAAATTTCACTGGGTTTTTGTATCATTCTGTCTTAGAAATTTAAAAAGTAATCATTTCTCCTCTGAAAAATATGGTCCTCTCTAGGATTTGAATGTGACATCTCAGAATACCCAGAAATGCAGTCTCGCTTCCCTCATCCCACGTGTCAGAAGACTATTTTCATACCAAGCTGTCTCATTGCCTTCCTCACCCTGACCCCTAACACACATGCACAAATAATCTAACACAGTATCAAGCTCCTCAAAACCAGAGAAGCTCAAATTTCACAGTCTCAAAGGGAAGGAATTTTAGAATACAAATTCCATAACACAAATTATTTTTGCATACGCTACTACTTACAATGTTTTGTGGCAGGATACAGGCTCTGGGTGTGAAATAATAATAATGAGACAGAGGATTTGCCAATACAAAAAAGCTGGATACTATAAAATATTGTCCTAGGAAACTATTCGCTCTAGGATGATGCCTAAACATTTTAATGTGCAGTATGTTGTTGTGAAACTCTGTGCTGAGATGGGTATGAATTTTCAAAATAACTTTTGTATTTCTATATGAAACTCATCATACCAGCTATAATATCAGAAATGGGAACCTTAGAGTATCTCTACTGTGTGTTCATCCTAGAATATTAAAAACATAAAATCTCTCTTAAAAAAATAAGCTATTCTTCCATTACATTAGTTTTGATTGCAAACAGGAAAAATTTGATGCTACCAGCTGTGGAAAGGGAAAAACAAGCTTGAATTTGGTTGCTGTTAATAGTTAGAGACCTTAATTGGCAAAGAAGGAAGAGGAAGAAAGAACAGAACATGTCTGTATGGTATTTTTATTAGTTGGTATCCTCAGAGAATCACTTAATATATGGCATTCCAAAGAAAATGAATAGGACCCCCCAAGTTAAAGAACAGCTGAGCCAGAATTATGACAGCTGGCCCTCTTGCAGAGATGGGAAACAAACTTCCACTTCCAGGGTCTTTCAATGACTTAGACATTTGTTTCTATAAACTAGAGCATATCTATTTCAAGTCACTGAACATAGACATATATAGAATGTGATACAGCCTACAATACTTTTCACACTGTACAGAACTGTTGAAAGACGAAAGGTAAAAAATAATTCATAAAAGACCAGGAGTGTCTATTCCGAGCTCACAAGGTCTTCCTACGAGGAGCGAATCCTCCCTCATAGGGCTCATCATCAGATTACCTCACACCCTCCTTAGCACCACAAGAGGACTCACTTTATGTTTTGTAGAAATGGAGTACATTTACTTAAACAAAGACAGAACTCTCTTAAAATTGGGCAAAGTTTTGTCTTAGCTCTCTCTTGATTTCATTTCTTCTTCATCAAGGAAACAATTCAGACATTACACGTCTTTAGCATGTGCTACAGCATTCCAGGCTCTTATTTTATTTGTGAAAATTAATGGTCTCAGAGTCAACCAAAGAAGCAAGAGAGAGATGTGTCTGAGCTCCACAAGGCTATTTCATCAAAATTTAATGACTAAACACATGCATACACACACACACACACACACACTAAACAGACCTAAGAGAAAAATTGTAAGCATTTTACTTTCAACTCTCAGTTAAAGATTAGAATTACTTCCTTCTGCCTGAAGTCTAAGAAAATCATATTGAAGAGGTACACAGCCTATTTATTGTGATGCTATTTCAATACCATGAACTTGTGCAACTATTACCATGAAATTATCTTTAGATTTTTCAATATAGTATATTCTTTCTTTCCTATGACCTTCCTCATACATACACACTTGTATCCGTGCATGTCTCAGAAGCAATGAGCATCTTTGCCATCCTGTGGCCGTAGACCTTTGGCTTTCAGGTCAATTTCAGTGAATATTATTTTTGCTACTTTTTAATTTTTTTTAAATATATTTATTTATGCATACAAGCTGGGGTACAGACCAGAGGCGTGGGGTGGCGAGAGGGTTCGCCAGAGAAAGAGTGGGGAGCAGAAATAGGCAGATCTACTGAAATACACTGCTGGGAGCAGCGGGCAAGGCAGAAGAGGTCTGCCACGCTATATGGTTCTCTCTCCTGCCGGGGGTCAGGGTCGAACTCACGTTGCTGCTGCTGACAGCTCCACAGTGCAGTGCCTAACTGCTGCACCACCAGGGAGGCCCTATTTTTGCTACTTTTTTTAATAATATCCGAAATTGAATCTCCTCAGGATTCGTATTGTTTTCCTGCTTATTAGCCCAGACAGTGTGTTTTGCCCATGAAATTTCCCCCATTCCTATAACCACTTGTACCCTGGAGATAGGTAGGTTTAAGTTGTGTAGTCAAGGTGGAAATGGGAGCAACACCTTCTTCCCCAAGACCTAAACCTCTCTGTTTAGCTCTATTCTGCCCAGAATGAAATTGCCAGTATGATGACCTACAGATAAACCCTCCAAATGGGCAAACTCTTCCAACAATTTTTAAGCCTTTAAGGTGCATCTTCCTCCAAGTGTTCATATTCTACTTCTTTCCCAATCGCCTTCTATCAAAACTTACTCTCTTAGGGGAGGGTGTGAGGAATTCTCATGTGGACCTACAATCATTTTAACTGATTGATTCCAGTCCTAGGGGCAACTGAATTTTAACAGCAGACATGAATTCTCAAAACAAGGGATTGTATCTCCATCTATAGAATTTCTAGCTTGAGCAAGTTTTCAGAAACACTCGCTTGGGAGTGGATTACCACAAAGATTACCCCAATGCAGTCAATCACTTCCTCTACTTTTATTTATTTATTTATTTTTGTTCTATAAAAATCGAGTTTCAGGAAGTATTTATAATCTAGTAGAGGAAAAGACCCCAAAACAAGGAAAGACCTTTAGTGTTAAAGGGGAAGATACAGAAAAAGAAGTAAATTTCTCTTAAAGGATTAATAAAGCTTCAGGGAATAGATGCTCTAGTCTGAAAGGTGTGAAGATATTTTCTAGGTAAATATGGGGCTGGAGAATTTTCTGACACCTAGGCATCACTATCAAGTCGGGTCAATTTGGAGAAAGGGAATTACTCCAGCAGGCTAAAGAAGGGCAAGTGGAGCAAGACTCAGAAAGAGGAGGCCACAAGCATGGACCAGATCGCTGAGGTTCCGCACGCCTTCCTGGAGCCTGCCTTCTTCCGTGCCTCCACACGGCCCCACGGTGACGTGTGTGCTTTCAGCGAAACATGGGGCAATGCTAAGTGTTTCTTTTTGATATTTTGCCTATTTTTACTCAAATATTTTGGGGAAGAGCCTTTTTGAAAAGAAAACCTTTTATGCAGACCATGAAATGCTGGTGGTCCACTTGTAGAATCAACACATAGTGCCTTGCAATACCACTGCTGCTGCTAGTAAGCATTGGAGGTAGACCATGACATAAATAAATGGGTGCACTAAATAATGTACAAATGGCACACAGACATGGCAAAATTCTAAAAGAAGTACACAAATGGCAGGAGTTAGGGGAACACCAAGCAGGTGACAGGTGGCTGTTGTGAAGGTCCAGCTGATAGGGAACACCAGAAGGGAGCTCCCAGGTGGACCGCTGCCCGCTCATCGTTGTGTGCAGTCAACATGGGCTGAGTTTTTCCACCCAGTCACTTTCCTTAGGCTTCTTCCTGCCTCATGAAACATTAGGTGTCAGTTCATCAGACTCGTGACTTGAAGGAAAAGGCTTTTTGCTGAATGACACCTTCATTACTTTCAATGCAATAGATAATCAAACATTTGACTTGTACACAAAGCAGAGACTTACTGCTTCCATGTGCATGTATGCATATATGAGTGTGTGTGTGTGTGTATGTATGCACACACAAATACAACTACCCAAAACAAAGCAGGGACATCTCTATAATTTAGTCAAAAATTATTCTTTTCCACTCCAATGGGTATTACATTTCAGAAGTCACTCAAGGAAACAAAATCAGGGGAATTGATGGGTCTGTGTATCAAGAAATAATTTGCAGGGTCAGTGACCTGAGCTATATCTGTTTATTAATTACATGGGCATTTTAGTTTCCACTCATTTTCTGTCCCTTCCAATAAAAGCAACTGATGAGATACTCTTGACTAATCTGTTGAACACATGCTAATTCTGAACTCCTCTAAAGTAAAAGTGACATTGTGAGTAATTGCACATGAATTTTTGATGATTACTTACAATGATCATTTAACAGCTCAGGGCTTAATAATATACTGACTTATATTACTCATTATTTTATTAGTGATAGTCTTGTCCATCAACGGGGTTGTAGTTTCTGTAAGCGGAGAGTCATTTGTTTCATTTGTGTGTCTTCTAGATTCCCTTGCACAGGGTTAGACATGGAGTATGTAATACATAAATATGTATATAGTCCTGATACAACACTTCACCTGTAATTACTTGCTAGAGCAAAAAGGGAATAAGGAGATGGATGGGGAAGATTGTAGGCATGATGGGACTTAGAAAATCTAAGCAAAACTGAATTTCTTACACAGAGGATGCATCCAGTGTGTGTGTGAGAGAGAAAGAGAGAGAGAGAGAGAGAGAGAGAGAGAGAGAGAGAGAGATGAATCTGACAGTCTCAACAGCTAGTATGTACCATAAACTACACTATGATTTTTCACATGTTAACACACTTATACCTCACAACAAAGGCGGGGGGTGTAGGTAGGGAGGAAACAATTGTCACTTTTCCCCATTTTTCAAATAGGAAATTGAGATTGGCAAGATATTGAATTTTTTTCATATTTTATCTTTCATCCAATTCTTTTTCCATTTCTACTTATTTTATTTAAAAAATTATTTTTAGAGACTTACCATACATATATATTTTTGAGCTGAGTGAGGACACACAATATGAATCAGAGGTACTATAAATTCACAATGCACTTAACTCATAAGTAGATTATAAGTTTCAATATTATATAAAATATCAAATTTATAATCTTATACTGAGTATATATTATAGTGCTAATATTTTGGATATGTTGAGTTAAATAGAATTCATTAATAAAATTAAATTCATCTGTTTCTTTTTGCTTTTTTAAAAATGTGGTTGCAAGAAAATTGATGTTGCATATCTGGTTCTCATTGTATTTCATTAGACAGAGCTGCTTTATATCTGCTTCCTCCAGACACTCCATCCCCATCTTTGTACTCATGGTGCTTCCTCTCCTCATGGGCCTTTGCATGTGCTGTTCATATTCTTTTCCATACTTAGCTCAGTTAATCCCTACTCATATTTCAGGTCTCTATTCAAGCCTCATTTCCTCAAGGAAAACATCTCTGACCTCCTTGTATTGGTTCAGTTTTCCTACTATCTGTTTTCCCCTGACTATGGGCCTCAGCTTTGTAGGATTTGTCACAGTGGCTATTTATATGCGTATTTATTAGATAACCCCCCTCGCCACTGAACTGTCAGTTCCACAAGAGCAGAACCCACATCTGCTTCCACTCACCATTTTCTCCTCAATGTTTAGCACAGTGTCTAGCATAGAACAGCTTGGTTTGCAAAGATTAATAAAATATAACTCAGAACCCAAGAATGTCAAATATGGTAAATGAGAGAACTTTGTATTCAAAAAGCAATAAAACAATGATGCATATTTCAGTAATTGAGCTGTAAAATGAACAAATTTATGAATGAAAGATAATAACACTTTTCCAAGAAAAATATTTCATGTTTTTCTACTTTCAAGGCAAGAAAATCCAAACTCTTTGCCTTATAGTCACAGCATTTCATCATTTGAGTCCCAGACTCCCATTGTAGTTTACTTCCTACCAATATACTCCTCCATAGGAGACAAGATGGCCAGTTGCTGGAATCAAAGCAAACCTAGATGTGGTCTGCTCTTCTCCATGACCTCTCTAAGATAATTCTTCATTTGTAAGAGGAGTAATAACAATAGCCATATCAAAAGGCTAGCAGGGAGATTAAATGAAAAGATGAGTAAAGCATCTGCCATGTAAACTCAATAACTTTCAGCTATTAGAATTATTTCCTGGTCAAACACAATATAATAGTAATTATTCCTGTATTACATATTTACTATATACTAGTGTCTGTATTAAGTGTATTATTTCAAAAAATCCTCATTGCAGTTACTATTAGAAAAAGAAACTAAGGCTTTAGAGGTTGTCACAATTAATAAAATGGAAGAGATGAAATTCACAGCTAGACTACTTGATACTTAAACTCTTCCTTCTTACCACTATGTCCTGTACCTTGTGGTAGGCACTGAGACCATTTAATTTCCATCTACCTTATATACCTATCACCTGGATAACCATTTCTCCAACACAGTGTGTAGTGTCACAACTCCATTTTTTGCAATCCTTGCTCTCTTTATCCAAAGTAGCTTCCTTCTCCTTTCTCCAAAGGGCAAAATACTATTTCAGCCTCAAGGCTATCTCACACATCATTGTCCGTCAACTTCCTCTATTATCTATCCATGCTCTCAATGTCTAATTCCATCCTATCTGCTAACTAAGCACTCTGTTCAGCAAGTTAGTAAAGCTTGCATTCCATTGTTTTACTGTTAAGGATATGCAGCGTTATCTCTCCTGTTTCATTCTGACATTTTCAAGGTCAAGAACAGAGTTCTACTAATTTTTATAGCCCATGCATTTAACAAAATGGTAGTTATAAGTATGTGCTCAATGAATTTATGTTGACATGAAAATTAACTTTATATATGGTCTGTGCAAGCTGCTTCTATTTATCACACACATATTCATACTTGTGAATGAACACAAATGCACATATGTATGCACATAGGCTCATATGTAAACAAATACATCATGCACACAAAGGCACACACAAACACAACAGTATGTGCACGTTCTGAAGCACAAACATGCATGGAAACACGAAACTAAGTCCAAGTTTTTGTTTTGTTTATGGCTAGACAAAATTTTGAAGTATAATTAGTTTAAAGAATTTTGTAGACATTAACCTCTGTCTTTTAAAATAATGAAAGTAATTTGTATGTTTAATTTTAATAAGAAATTGGATGCTAAAGGAGTATTTTTGTCTTTATGTTTCCATTTTTTAAAAAAATATTTATTTATGCATAGAAGAACTGGGGTATAGGCCAGAGATACAGGGGGTGAGGAGATTCATCAGAGACAGAGCAGGGAGCAGAACAGGTGGATCTATTGAAATACACTGCTGAGGGGAGCAGCAGGCGAGGCCATGTGTAGATTAGTTCCCTGGCTAGAATAGAACTTAGGCCACATTGGTGATAGTGTGATAGCACCGAAACTTAACCCCTATGTTACCAGGGAGGCCCATTATTTTTCCACTTTTAATATAAAACTATTTCAAAATGAAGATATTCTTCATACTGACTACTGGAACCTCTCTTTCTCTTTCTCTCTCTCTCTCTCACATACATACATACACACGCACACATAGAAACACTCAGTTCCTTAATGTTCACTCACACACATTTTGGGTAGGAAAAAACCCCAACTATTGACAAAATTCACACAAAGATCATATGAAAAGAATTACTAGAGGCTTCATATCATTATCTTATCTAAACACTTTAACTTCTGGATTTTATGTTCTATTAAGAAACCATAAACTTCTAAAATCTTGATAATGTGAAATTTTATGACAGTAAAACTACTAGTAAAAGATGTTTTAAACAAACTTTTGAACTATAATTCCAATTAGTGGTTACAGAAGGGGAGGGAGAAGAAGAGTGGGTAAACAAAAGGGTAAGCGGTAAGGTGAAAGATAGACTTGGATGTTTACCAGTGAATTTAATATAGCTTAAACACATGCTGACTCTTGATGCACAGCTGAAAGTTGTATAATGTTATTTATAATGCAAGTTTATTTCAATTTTTTAAAAAATGGTACTTTAAAGAATTAAACAGCTATTTTAACCTTTAAAGCAAAGAAAAAAGGTATCACCTAAATAAGAAAGATACAGCATTATCGTTAACATTTTAAAGAAGCAGATTATAAACAATCAAATGTGCAAAACTGCATCTATAAAGATGATTCCACCCCAGATTGGTGATGCCATTTCTAAAATCATGGGAGCTTCACTTCCAGGTGGGGACCTGCCAGGAGCCCACGAGGGGACGATAGCCCTATTAGACACAGCCAAGTGCGCATGGCCATCGGTTAGGAGGAAGTGCAGGGGTTATAAACGTCCTGCAAGGTCTGCACTCCATTAGATAAGGACATTAAACTCGCAGATCAATAAGATGCCATGAAGCTATTATGGCCACTGACAGTTAAAATTGCCAAAAACACTCACTTGTATTCATAAAGAGAGGAAATCTATTTTAGTAATTGTACATCAGAAGCGGCTATATTCTAAATCTTTGTTTGAGGCTTCACCCTCACAGTTACTAGGACGCAACACTTAACATCTGCACACTTTGCCTGATGCCCACAACAGGATCACGTAAAGCAGTGATATCAAAGGGGCCTGATTTATGTCAAGTTAAGAGCTCCTCATAATTTCAGATCTTGTAATGGAGTTTTCATTCTTCTAGCTGTATAATGCATTTAAACATTATCCCGATGCTTTTTAAAAAGTTGTCAAAATGCATAGGGAGAACCAAATATATGTTTGCCTCCCATGGACTGCAGCAGGGAGAAGAGTGGCACAGAGAGATTTCAACTGTGTGTAATTACTAGTAGCTCCACAGCGGAACAGTTATTCTAATGCCCACAGTGTGTGGTTTCTGGAGAAGAATACAGAGAAATGTGCAGCCTCGTATTATTCCCTAATATATTAAGCATATACTTATAGGTTTAATATGTTATATATCCTAATATATTAAACATATATCATGCCACATGATAGCATCACCACTCCCTCCCCATCCTACAGATGAGGAGACAGCAGCCACAGTTCAATCAAGTTCACCCTCTCTGGGCTCTCTCCCTGTCTTCCGAGGGAGGAGAGGAGAGGAGAGTCCTTATTTCTCTTTGTTGGTGTGGTCTACAGATTTCCTTCTGGTCTTAACAAGGACATTTGATTAAATGGAACTATAAGCCTGTCAGAAAACAATCAGCTCTCCCCATACCCCTAGGCCTCCCTGTGTTTTCATAGTTGAGGGGAGCCAAGGCGGGCAGCTCTAGAGATCCCAGCTCTGCTCTTGCGTGAGATCACTCAGAAGTTACTTTCATGCTACAGAGGTCAGGGCACAGCCCTAGGCAGGTGCCACCTCCCCAAAAGCCTGTTGAAAAGGGGAAGGAGGAAGCCTTGACCTCAGTTACGTTTCCCCGCTTTAGTCTCATTCCCCTGACAGTAAATATTTGATGGAATCCTGGCCTCAAGAAAATTAACAGCCATTGAGGATATCCAAGCCTCACATATAAAATATGTGAAGCAAATAAATTGCTAAATGGGACACCAGCAAATAGTGTGTGTGTGTGTGTGTGTGTGTGTGTGTGTGTGTCGGGGCGGGGAGGGGTTACCAGGATAACTTACCGAGAATATGGAACTTGAGACAAGCTAGCAAGACTAAGTCCCCTGAAAGGAGACCAATAAGAAAGTGTGGGTCAAGGCCCAAAGGCAATTTTCCTCCATGGAAATGTGTTAGGACTAGGGCATTTTTAAGGATTGATTGTCCTTAAGTAGTTTTAGCGTGCTAGACATAAATATAGCTAACATTGAGAGAAGAGACCTCAAAATCAAAATTGGAATGACTGTCGTTCCATGAATGAAGAAAGAATAAAAGGGAGTACCCTCTTGTCAGACACTGGTAATCACACCTATTCTTTATGCTTTTGCCAAGACAGTATGGTAGAATCTTCATGATGAAGAGGCAGGTGAGCAGCTAGGGCTGAAGGTCCTGCATGGGACTCAGTATCCCATAACTTTGGCTGTAGGTCACCAAGCCTTGAAATAAGTTTCCTTCTGGAACCATTACACATGCAGAGTCTTCAAAGACAAGGCACTTCTCCACCAGATGAGTAGGAGAAAACCTTTTCACACAAGTTAGAAATTTGTGTAGATTGGGTTTCCCATTCTTCATTTTGGGGGATGATCGAGCAAGTTGAAGAATTCCTTGGGTCTGCAGCTTTTTATCTTGAACGGCAGGGACCTAGTCAAAGCTGTTGGTCTCAATGATGGTTTTCTGGTACTTCTGCAGCTGGTAGGTAAGTTTCACAGCTCCTGGCATCAGGGCAATAGTGGCGAGAGGTTCATTCAGCTTCCTCTGGCTTTCTTCCAACAGCTCCTCTTTGGACATGGGGAGATGTGAGATGTCTATTAAGATCTCTTCAGTCTCCTCTGTCATTTTTCCCTTAACAAGTTGAATTGGGCCTGGAGGTCCAAAGACCCAAGGGGCTCACAGTTTTTATCTCAGCGAGGAAATAATTCAATGTGGAGATCAGAGTTATGCAGAAAAGCAAGAGATTTATTGACAGATAAAGAGAATAACAGGAAAGTTCTCTGAGCAGAAGGGAGTCCTGAGTGGGTAGCTGCTGAGGGATGAAGGATTTGGGGTTTATATGGGTATGTATAGTGGGCAAGGAATGGGAATTCAGCCATTGGATGTCTATGCTTTGTGTCTCTTGCTGATTGGTTGGGGCCTGTGAGTTCTCCTCGGTTCCTAAGACCCAACTTTCCCAGGGTACCTGGCTTGCTTTCCTTAAACCAGCTTTGGTCCATTGATTTAGATTTGTGTCACTGGGCTGGTGTTCTGGTCATTCAGTTTTTACCAGATGGGTATTGCACTGCCTCAAACTGATTGTTCCTCATTCAGTTTGATACATGGGCTTAGGACACCTGGGCTTGGGCGCTCCCTGATTCTAGCTAACTACCTTACCCACTTTCTAACTTCTTCATTCAAAGGGACTTGACATCCCAGCTGTAGTTCTTCTATAACATTGGGCAACATTGAGATCATTACTGACTTAAAAAGGCCCTAATCTGTAGTATCTTGGTTTGCTGAACATGAATATAATCCTGAAAATTTTTTATTAGCTCTCGTTTTGAAGATATTTCATATAATTCATTTTATATGTTTCATCATGTAAATTGATCCAGGACTGCAACAACATCCTAAATCAGCCTAGAATGATGTCATATTGCATTGCATTGCATAATACCATTATGCATACATCATCCACAGTTGATGGAATCATTTTCTGTTGCAATGCAGTACTATTGTCAGGCGGCTGCTGAAGTAAGCTGACATCAGCAGTGCACTATATAAAGCCCTGTTGGAAAGGCTGAGCATTGAAAATATTTTAGACTTTGTGCGAGACAGTTTAAGCTACTGTTTTATTCTTTTATCCACTTAGGCACAATACCAAACAGTAATGCCTCAAAAGTGTCTTAATAGCATGGACAATTTCTGCTCTCTTTGTGGGGAAGTGACATTTGCCAACCAGAAGAAAAGTATCCCTTCTTAAGTGAAGAAGGGTTATCATCTTTACTTCGGATGCAAGGTTGGTGACCAAGACAAGCCTTGGGCCCCGCATATATGCTGTGCTACATGTACAACACAGCTTTCACAGTGGCTCAATGGCAAAAGACCATCAATGCCATTTGCAGTCACCATGGTGTGAAGAAAACCAAGCAACCACATCAGACTATTACTTCTGCTTGGTTCCTTCTCTTTCCAGCGGAATAACCAAGCAAAGAAGTCAAGAATAGTCTACGCAAACATTCCATTTCATATGGTGAGGGACTTCCTATTCCAGAACCTCCAGCAGAATATTCTCTTGATTCATCTGATGAGGACAAGGGTGAGCCGACCTGTTCTTCTCCTGTTCCATCAGCATGCAGTGATCTAGATTTTCACTGTGGTGCATCATCAGCCCCACACAGACTAGCACAGGAAGAACTCAATGACCTGGTTCGTGATTTGGACTTATCCAATAACAAGGCAGAATTGCTAAGATAAAGATTCCAACAATGGAATCTTCTAGAAGAAGATGTCACAATTACTTTAGATTGAAAGTGCCACCAGCAGTTGGAGCCTTTCCTCAGAAAGGAAAGTACTCTGGTATTCTAGTCCAATATTGAGGGCCTCATGAATGCCTTAGAAATCACGCATGACCCACAAGTCTATTTCTAGACTCTTCAAAACTGAGTCTTAATGTTGTGCTTTTGCACAGTGGAAGCCATCTTCCATCTATTCTATTCCTGAACAGATGTACAAGAGACAAGGGAAGAAATCTAAGAAGCAGTCTATGACTTGATTTTTTACAGGTATTAACCGTAGGCCTCTTACTACTAGCATGCATTTCGTGATGTAAACATCAATTTATTGCAGATTACAAAAAAGAAACTAGAGCCAAAATTAGAATTTGACTGTCATACTCGTGTTGAGCACATACAAATTGATAGGAAATGACTAATTTTATTTCAGTAACATGACTTTTGTAAAAATTTGTTGGCCATTGTAACAGTCACAGAGTTCTTGAAATACCACTGGATTCAGTGTTTCAGTATCCAAAAAGAGACCATCCATGTCAAAGAGTAGATGAGAGATGCAGGGTCAGGAGCACCCAGCTGGCTCAGTGCTCGTGTCTTGGCCTGGGTGGCGCTAGAGAGGAGGTGCAGGCCCCAGCCTGTCTGTTCCTGTGCCCCCAAGTTCCTTTCCTCATCAAACTTAAGTTTCTACTTAAGACTTCCCCAACATATTGTCTTTCCGTTGGTAGGGAATACGTCTCAAATTACTCAGAAAAAGAAGAGACCAGAGCCATAATGTGAGCAGAGGAATTCACTACCAGATGTTACCTAAGTGGGTAGTGATGTTGTGCATTTGAAGGACATTCCACTGTTTGACTCAGAAAGCATTAATATGTTGCCATTTGAATGACTTATTACATGTCATATCATTGAGAGTCAAATCCTTTATCAATACATGTGATAATACATAGACAAATAAATTCATCAAGGACATTAGTTGTTTCTCCACCAAATCTCTTGGATTCAGAACACATGCTTGCTTTTTTTTTACTATCCTTTCCCATTCAGACTTGTTCTCCTCAGTCAATCTTGTCTATGCCTTGATCTTCTCTAACTCAGGTTCTTGACCTGCTCCTAAACTTAGAAGAAAAAGCTCCAGAGTCTCTGTTTTTTCCTTCTAATCTGCAAGTTATTTGTTTGTTTCTGTCCCTAAAGCAAGAATAAAAATAAGATGGCTCTGAGTTTGGAACTTTGGAAGCCAGAAATAATTCTTATATTTTAAGTGAATATTTAATCAGTAACTTTTCCAGATATTAATGGAGGGTGAAAAGGGGAACTCAAATATTAACAGGCAGCTTCACATATACCTTGATTGGAGGAGAATGATAAGGGGGTGTCAATGAGAAGTTGATGAAGAAGTCTAGGAATTTGCACTTTTGCATTGAAGACTTTGTTTACTGAATGAACTGAATTCTTTTCACTATTGTTATGGAGACATATCAGTACCTATAAATTTACCATTCATCTCTATTTCCTTATTTTTGCATTTGCATGATATTCAAGCATTTCCATTTGGCCTATAACTTGCATTACTTACTACATCATAACAAACATGGCCACTTTGTTGCATCTCATGGAATTAGATCTTATCCAACTATCCCATATATCTCATTCAACAACAATTGCTAAGAAACATGATGGTAAATTTTGGACACAGTAAGACTTGTTTGGACACAAGAAGACTTATATTACTGCACATGATAAATTAGCTGGAGATCTTGCCTGCACTATGAGCTCAAAAGTGGCATGGAGAAGGATAGAATTATATATATAGTGGCGAACTTTATGTAGTATATACATATATTGAGTCTCAAATACACACATCGGAAATGTATATACTGTAATAATGCAATGTGACTTTAATGAAATAACTTTATTTTTTATATATCCAAAAGAGCAGAGTTATTATCAAAAGGAGAGAAGAATAAAGGACACTTGCATAGACACAAATGGGCAGAAAGAGCTGCCCCTGAATGGGACGGGTTTGTTGAAAGAGAAGCCTGCATTATCTCGGGTGGGCAGGAAGGCTGCTGCCCTGAAAAGGGAGAAAACTGGTGATGAGCAGCATCTGCATAGGCACAGGTGGCAGAAGGGCTGCTCTGAAATAACTTTTAAAAAATAACAGAGAGTAAAACTATCGAGAATTCAAGACAAGGAAGATATATTGAAAATGATGAGGACAAAGAAACAAATAACCTACAAAGGAAACCCAATCAGGCTGACATCAGAGTTCTCTGAAGAAACATTAAAGGCAAGAAGAGAATGGAGAGACATATGTAATATACTACATGCCAACAAATGTCAACCAAAAATACTCTACCCTGCAAAGCTCTCCTTCCTCTATGAAGAAAGAACATGGACATTCTCTGACAAACAGAAACTATAGAAATTCATCGCTACCAAACCCCCACTCCAAAACTTACTACAAGAAACTTACTACAAGAAGACAAAACCAACAGAGGAAAGACCAGGAAATACAGAATTAGGTAAGGACTAGAACCACAAAAAGGTAAAAAATAATAATAATAAAATAAAATTAAAAAGACAAATATGGATGACAGTATATCAATATTAACTCTAAATGTAAATGGACTAAACACACCAATTAAAAGACACACCATTGCAAGATGGATCAAAAAACAGAACACAACCTTCTGCTGTCTACAAGAAACACACTTAATTGCGGAAGATAAACAGAGATTAATAGTTAAAGGATGGAAAACAATCCTACAAGCAAATGGACCAAGAAAGAAGGCACGAACAGCTATACTTATATCAGATAAAATAGACTTCAAACTTAAAAAGGTAAAAAAAGAAAAAGCTGGTCACTACATCATGATAAAGGGGACAATAAAACAGGAGGATATGACAATCATCAACATATACTCCCCAAATGAAGGAGCGCCAAAATATATCAGACAATTATTATCATCCCTGAAAACAGACATTAAAGGAAATACATACATAGTATGAGACTTCAACACCCCACTTTCTCTACTGGACAGATCAAGAAGACAAAAAGTAACCAAGGACATTAAAGCTCTAAATAAGGACCTAGACCACATGGGATTAACAGATATCTATCAATCACTTCACCCCCGAAAAATTGAATACACATTTTTCTCAAGTGCACACGGAACATACTCCAGGATCGATCACATATTAGGCCACAAAACAAACCTCAACAGATACACTAAGATCAAAATCATACCAGCCTTCTTCTCCGATCATAAAGGAGTCAAACTGGAAATAAAACATAAAAAGGAAAAAGGGAACCTCCGTACC